>SJOL01007241.1:328695-353412 GCA_004794785.1 Opisthorchis felineus
GGAAGTGTATCGTATTATGGGGCATCTTCATGATCAACGGTCTGCGAAATCCCTCAACACATTTACTGAGCAGCGTTGGAGGTGAGACAGCTCAGTAGTTAAGGCGAGAACTTACTGACCGGATGGTCTGTGGTTCGAAGCCAAACCCGGCATATCGACCACCCCTGTGTAGACTTGGGCCCTCGTGCTTCCATCGGATGGTATGGCAGCTAGGCACCGAGAGGGTGTTACATCTGAGCCGTTGTTCTATTATCTTATCGGTTTTGGATGCCAATAATTGCACTCAAGTTTTTTGACGGGCGTATGATGCTATAGATGATGCACAGATTATGCTACAGATGTACAGTGTAAAACTTTGTAGTAATGGACATCCTAAATTTAGGGGTAATCTGAAATTCACGGATGTACCGCTAAAATTCCCACGCCTATTAGGGACCTCCCGCTGAACCGGACACCGAACAACATAAATACTGTCTAACGAGGCCTAAACCCATATCGAGAGGACACTGAGTTGTTGTGTGACGGTTTCCCCACCTAATAACCCTCTGATATTTGTTCCGAATTATGAACGACTAAGTACAAGTCTGTATTCTGGCAAAAATATTAAGAGAGACCTGTGAGTGAACATGTATCTGGCTTCAAAATAACCCAGTATGTCTTAGGCCTGTGTTGTTCGGCCGCCACCTTATGACCGGTTTTCGAAAGGGTCATCAGCTGAACTGAAGTACAATGCGTCTGCAGGTTCATGATCGCTTTTAGGTCAGACCGAACTTACGGGGCTTTGTCTGGGAAGTTTTTTAACATGACTCTGTCAATTGAAGAAAAATCGAAATCAAGTCGTTCAGCGGTAAAACCCTTTAGCTGCCTAGCTGGCATGCCAACGAGGACTGAGATACTGCCATGTTGCCCAGGCCTAGACAGGAGCAGTCGAAATGCTGAGGTTGGGTTCGAACCACGGACCTTCCGGTTTACAAGGTAGCGTCTTAACCAATGCGCTATCTCCGTTGATTGAGACACCATTGCGTGGTAATAAACACTACCCTCTTGTAATTTGTGAACACTTTATTTAGAGTATCTACGACGCTGTTAAACTGGCTGAGAGGCAATCAGTCCTCGAGGTGGACGATACTCACACTATTGATTGGAGTAATCGCCACCAGCTCACTCTTAGACAGTTGCAGTGTTCACGAAGGGTTGCGAGGTATGGAACCGGAAAACAGATTTACCTTCTTGAACCAAACACGCATTCGTACAGTAGTTCAGTGTCGATTATGGTGATCTTCAGCTGATTGTGCTGCAAAAACCTGTCTCATTTATCACTTAGAGCAGTATTCAACATACCGAAGTACGTTTCAGTACTACTTCTAAGGTCGATGAAACATTTGTGTAAGCATGTATGCAGTACAGTCAGTGAAAGATTGTCATTATTTGAGATTCAGTTGAATTTCGATCGAGTCTCCCGTCAACACCACATAAATTTGCAACTACCTGTTTATCACACAAGACTTGCAGTTTTGTTTTTAGATACGAATTAGGCTTGATGTGGGTTGGGGTCTAGTGCCATCTGAACAGCCCCAAGAAGGGCAAAACCAGTTCTGAGCTGTTCAGAATCGTCATTGATATAATGTGTGCCACTGAAAAAATTCCTCTCTTTGGATGACAAGGTAGTTGGGTATGAACGAGGAGTTTTTTGATATGCTGCTTTAGTGGGAATGAAATTATAAACTTTGGGAAAAGTGGGGCTGGGAAAATACACCGAACCCATAATTGGTTTGTGCATGTCAACAACAGAAGGACGAAAAGTTTTGATGCATTACTACAGTCGAAGGCGGCGCAGTCAAGAGGTTTGGTCGGACACATCAACTTCACAGCTATTAGTTACCGGCTCGCGAGTTTCAACATCCAGGATCAGCTGAAAAGCACTGAAGAGGATGAGTTGTCCGCCCGCATGGTACGTACCGGAAATATCGGCAACGTGATCACCTCGTATGTCAGATGCCTGGGGTTCAGATCCTGGCATGTCTAGTGGTATACACTACTACAGTAAGACTGAAACTCGAGTCCGGGGTTTCTTCCTTTGGTTTGGGCTCACCAGAATAATTGTGTCGGAAAAGGGGGCTGTGACATGCAAGGGTGGTGTGAAAAAATTACACACGCGTTCAGCTGCTGAGAGTTTGCCGACGAATAGGAGAATGTGTGCCAACCACAACGCGTCAATTGTGCCACTCCGAATTTCCATAAATTCAAACGTTCTACAAAAGTTTTATTGCTGCTTTATTGCTTACTAGGAGGCTTCTGATTCTGAAAAAATAGAGACGCAATATTTGTTTCCTTCCCGGGGGTATTTCTTGCTTTTTATTAGAAAGGAACATTGCAAAGAAGCACGGGATGAAACCGTCTTTAGTTTGAATACCGAACCGAAACGTTCTAGCATATTATTGATCAACTTAGTCCGAACGTCCCTACAGTATTATGTTCTACCTCGCCTTCCATTCTCAGGTCGTGTGAAACGTGCCGAACAGTTTTCAGTAACCTTATGAGTAGTGCGTCTATGCAATGTGATTACCTCGGCAATGTTTTGTAACATAGGTAGCTCGGGTGCGCTGCTTGGTTGTCGGTCTGTTCGCCGAGCTTGGCAGTTGGATTGCAAACGTTTCATCACCAATCGAGGTGACATCGTCAGTGCGGGGTTGACGATGTCACCTCGATTGGTGATGAAACGTTTGCAATCCAACTGCCGCGCTCGGCGAACAGACCAACAACCATGTGATTACCTTGCCGCGCCATCTTCGACCCAGAAGTTCTGCGCCATTCCCTTCAATCAGCCTGCTTGCACATCAAATGAATGTTGGTCTATCATAGCAAGGGCCAAATGAAAGGGCGGTGCAACATGGCCTTGCGGAAAAATCATACCATTCTCTCAATGTCAATGCTTCTACGCTAGAAATATCTCCGAGGTTACAAGCTACTAATGAGTAGTGTAAAATTGAACAGCTTGGGAAGCAACTGAGGCCTCCAGTGTAAAGCTTGATATGTATTCCACTTGTCTTATTTTATATTTTATTTTATTTCGCTGTTTCATTTAACTATTTACATTTTACTTTCCACCTGTCTTTCTTCCATTTTATGTACTAAAATTGTTGTAAATTGCTCCGGCATTAGGTGAGATGAATTTGAGTAGCAAGGTCATAAAGAAGCTGACTGGACGAAGACGGTCGATACATTCGGGGAAATGCTGTAAGGAATATTGTGAGTCGGTGTTTTTCTTCGATTAGTATTTCTACAAACAAACCTCCTATTCCAGTATAGCTGGTGAAGTGAGACCTAGTCATCGCATGAATCCATGAGACAAACGTGAAGCGGTCATTGTGCGGGAGGGCTACTGCAGTTAGATTCTATACAAGTTATTGAGAGCCCTAAAGTCATTCCCTTTGTCAAAAATTGGTTATCAAACTACCGCACTGGATTCGACCTCACTGGTAAAAATGTTCGTTTTTGATAGATTCAGATTTTGCTCTTCTACATTGCTGTGTCGTCATCTTTCATGCTGCTGAGCACATAAAAGGTTACTTGCCGTGACGATCCAACGGAAGACATGTCAGTCTTGTATTACCATTATAAGGAGGGTCCGCTTATTGCATTTGTTGTCCAGGGATCTATTTTCGTCGCCGGGCGAAGGTGGTCTTCCCAGAATTTTCTGCCTTCGGGGCACATTTGGCACCCGGACTGAGACCAGTCACTTTCAATTTGAAAAGCGAACATTTATCCGGCTATCTCATGAGATGAATGGCGTGCTGTAAAAATTTCATGACCAAGTTGAAATAAGAGCGAGAAGTCCAAGGAAAATAGGGGGACTGCATTTTTCAGGCTCTTGCAGTGATCAATCAATCGTCTGCAGCGTCCGGCTAGCTGGTGAGCATCATTCATGGTCAGTAGGACAAGCGGGCTCGAGATAGCTCTGCGGTTGAGGCGCAAATTGACTAGCTAGAAGGCCAGTGGTTAGAACCCAACCTCGGCATTTCGACTGTTCCTGTCTAGGCTTGGGCAATCTGGTAGTATCCCAACCCTTTTGCTTCCCTCGGGTGGCATGGTAGCTAGGTACCGAAAGGGTGCTACAACTAAACGTTATGTAGTTCAGCGGATTGTGGTTACGCCTTCGTTAAAAGGGAATCTGGCAAGTTCTGCTTGCAAAAGATGCGTTACGATTAGATCAAATATAAGCGGGCATTCCTGAAAGCTAGGTTACGTGGTTCAACTTGGTTCGTCTACCTTTCTCTGGCACACGGTAGTTATTTCCTCAATCACTAACTACTTATAAATAAAATAGTTGTTCGGCTGTAACATCCTTTGGGTGCTCGGTTTCCATGCCACCCGCAAGATGCACGAAGATTGGGATACTGCCAGGCTGTCCAAGCCTAGACAGCAGCGGTCGAGATGCCGGGGTTGGGTTCGAACCATGGATCTTCAGTCAATAGGTTCGCGCCATAACCACCGAGCTATCTCGAGCTCGATAGGAAATCGTTGCTATTCAGCCGTACAGATAGGAGCGCACCGGTTTAACATAGTAGAAAGAAGTGGAACAATGCATCAGTCAAAAGGTTGGGTCGCTTTAACCAAATGACCGGGTGAGAGATGGCTCAGTGGTTAGAGCGCGAATTTACTGACCGGAAGATCCGTGGTTCGAACCCGACCTCTGCCTCTCGACTTCCCCTGTCTAGGATTGGGCAACCTGGCAGTATCCCAGCCCTCGAGCTTCCTTCGGGTGGCATGGCAGCTAGGCACAGAAAGGGCGTTACAGCTGGACGATTATCTTATTATATTATACTTTCGAACCAGATTAGTAGTCCATCCGCTTCTGTCCCGGTCTAGATGAATTAAGAACAAATGAAAACACTGGCGGTTGTGTGAGAAGATTTGGTAATTTCCCAGTACAGATTTCGTCCTGTGGGTGAAAAATCTACACTGAAAAGTCCGGAAGCGTCGCACAGCTGGTATTGTATTTAGGAACCAAATCCTGAAGAGATGAGCAAAGTTTGTCTTGCAAAATGCTGGCAACGTGACTCCGAAGTTGATTCTCGAGTACCAACTACTATTTCGGTTGATTCTGTGAACTTTTGTCACTGGTCGAAGGCAACTTCAAATCACAACATCACCTGTACTAAAATGAAGTTGGCTACGAATAGAGACCTTGACGAGAGCACTTTGAAGATCGGGAATAAACCAATAAACAAGAAACCATACAAGATGACATCGTGCGTTCACACAGGTATCCTGCAGTTTGTTTTGATGTGACAACCGAAACATATTCCGTTTGAGTCACGTCCCATTTACACGAGAAGACAAACTCAGTTGAAGACTGCTCAGCTTCTGTTTAGCTATTCAGATTTTTGTACATTTATCACGTATAGAAAAAATAAGTTCTGCAGAGTCTCACAATTTGTCCACGACTTGCTGCGATGCTGTTTTTCAGCTCACCTCACAACAGTGTGGTGATCTCACTGACGGTGTCTTCGCGGATTTGTGCGTCTTTGTTAAATCGATCAGAGTTGTGAGTCAAAGTGATTCACGCTGAGATAGTCAAAAGATTACGAACCCATATGTTGCTGAACGTTGTCAGGGATGGTTGGAAACAAAAACTGTAGCAAAAAATAATGATACAAGTATCTGAGAAGATTGTCCGTGCAACAGGATCAAGAGGAAAACATCAAACACATCAAAAGGACATGGGAAATCTTGCAAAACGCGATGTTTCTCGAGGAATATCGACAATCTGTTCACGTAGTAAAATTCAAACGGGACTCATTGTGACTGAAAAACATTTCGGATTCGTTTGAGGCCAAAAACTCCTAGAGTGAGTGACACTTCGCCATGAAGTTAGACACAAGTAGGGGGCAACCCAAATGTCGTTTCTTGTGACGGGCTCACGTGATCCAGCCGACGTCTCACTTCGCTTTTGTCATGCGGGCAGTGTGGAAACAACAAGTCGGCTGAACAGAGATCTGGTAGACAATGAATAAAAAACGTACATCGAGTGAAATGGACATGAGGAATACAAAACACAGAAGATAAAAAAATGGAGAGTTGGTCCAAGAAGTCGCTAAGCGTGATTGGACAGTGTTGCACAAGCTACTGCACAAGGCTCCACCCGAGTGATCAGAGAATCGAACGCTTCCCAAAGATCTGTGTTTTGGATGCACATTGTACCACCTCCACGACGCATTTGGGAATACTACGGTGGAGAAGAGGAAAGGGTGGAATTAGTCGTCAGTTCACTTTGATGAGCGAGACTCTGACGGCGGTAGGGGAAGAAACAAACACACATTCCAGTGGCATAGAAGTTACGACTAGACCACCGCAGTTTAGGATGATGGCTGCGGTCCTCAACTGAGATATATGCTATACAAAAAAAAACGCCGTCTCATCGTGAGGCTCGAAGAAACCTCCGTTCAACTGACCGAAAGAGTCGCCTCTTAAGGCAAAAAAACGCAACACTGTCACCTGGAGGTACATTCAGCCAGTTTTAACCTCAACGTCCTGTGCCCGTGAGCTTCCACGAAAAGGCTACAATTGCACTGTCCGCTATACTGTCGTCCCCTGCTATTCACCATGTCTCGCAAACCATTCTATCTATACCCGGTACACAAAACTTGCTAGCTTGTTCCTGCCGGAGTCATCATCATCATCATCGACAGCAATATGCCGGTTATAGATATTGATGTTTAAAGACCACGAGGAAAGAGTGCACAGGCAAAGAAATCGAAAGAAAACACCTGGTAATAGAAGAGATAAACGCATCTGAGCATCACTGTGCATCAAGACGCTACTAGCGTCATCAACCTAATGTCAATAATCGTCCAGCGTACAATGACAGGCAAACTTCAGCTGAGCAGTCTTGCTAGGAAATAGCAGCATGACCGCCACTGGGATGGGTTAGATGCTATGACCTGTAGGGTTTCTAGCCACGAACAAAGAGAAACACGTGGACCCAAAGCAAAAATGCGCGAAAATTCCAAAGCACCCAGTGTGACCGTAGTTGTTTTCATTCCGTGCAACCGCCATCATCTGTCCTCCTTGAATTTTTCGACACTATGGATCCGGAATCATCGTTGCGCATGTAAAGTCCCAATCACCTGATAAGCCTGATTACCCTTGTTTAGTGCTTCAGTAATTCTGACCCAATCACCTGAGTATGCACAGTTACGCTGCGTAAACGCTACAGCCAACTAAAGCCTGAGCTGGTGTCACATCGACTGATGACGAGATGTTTGAGACACAATTGCCAAACTCAGTGAACTATTCGACTACCAGATGAACAACCTGAGATACCACCATCCTCTTCCATATTAGACTCCTGCTACGCTACGAAACCACTGGCGACCAAGGGTTTGGAGGGATTTAAGATCCTCACACCGGAGAGGCCTTGTATACGCGGTAAATGATGGAAGCTGGTGAACGTTGCCAGAGTTTTGATAATGCGTGCATTGACTTCATCGGTCAGAGTGAAAGTGCGTGTTACACAACTGCTGAAACACGGTCAATAAGCTCAGCCCTTTTACCTTGAGAGGGCACTAGGAGAGTGAGAATCATGAAGTAGGACTTTCCACATTAAAGTGCGAAATGCATGCCGAAACGAAGGGACTGAATCCGAGAGAAACGCGAACGGAGCGTAGTTCACTATTCTGAAACCGTGCTGCTTTGACCCGTAAACCAATAAAGCCACTGAGTGAGGATGTCCCAACGGTATTACCCAACGGAATTAGCGTGGAATAAGAGTCTCGTTTTGTGGCATCGTTGGCAAGTTCGTCTGAATATAACCATCTTACATACACCAATTGACGGCAGCATAGGACTGTCCTTCCAAATAGCACTTGAGTTGGGTAAATTGCATCACCCTAGAGAAACAAGCCCGCTAGGTTTCGTCTAGTCACCGAAGATTGCACGGTACAGTGCCGGCCCCACAGTCATTGTTGTTTTCTGCCGTACAGAAAACCAAGCTAATTAAGAAATGAATTTATTGAGCAATTTTCTCGGCTTTCCAGCATGCCAGAAAGGGACGGTTCTGACTTACTGACGCAGATAAAGTTCGTCGCCGTTTACGTGGCGATTGAACTGGCAAGAGACCATCGCTAACTTGGATGCTGCTAAGGGCAGTACAAACTATGAAAAGAGGAAACTAGAAGCATGAGGCCTCCTTAAGCTCATGGATTGTAACACATGCTGATTATGATGGCTTTCCGGGAGTGCGGAAACTCTGATCCAATTAAAAAATCCGAGATATGAAGATACATATCAAGAAACTGCTTTAGGAGTGTATCAGACCGAAGAGGTGTGCGAATATGGGGCTGTAGTTTACGCAATCAATTTCGTCTACTAGCGCGTTTGGTAGTAGTGTAGAAATGCAAAACAAATCGGAACCGCACACAGCACAGTCAGCTGACAGCATACAAAATGGGCTGGAGTTCTGTGCGCATTAATGCTTATCGCTACTGTTAAAAAAGGAAGGTTGGAGTCGATGAGATACACAATCAGAAAGCCTTGTAACAGCAATCACTCACTTGCCGATTGATGTCACCCAGACAAAGCCACATGTCAGTGGATTTCGTCAATCGAGTCGGTTGCAACGTCACGGCCCACTTCGAATGGTCGTAGTAGGTGGAGAAATTCAGGTTCAGTTCTCGAAATATTAAGTGTTGCACGTTGAAAACCTGGCACCGGATTAGAAAGCAAACGTAAACAGCTGACTGAGAATTAAACAGTCACTTTCAAGCTGATTTTGTATTAACAGGAGCTTTAAATCAGACTAAATGGGATCTACCATTTATGACATTCTTCAACTGAGTGCGCTGCACAAAGACGGTCCAATTTTTCAGTTACCTGAGTAGTCCAGATACTGAAGCAATCTTCAATGATAATACAATATGTATGAGGTCCGAGGAAGGTTTCGGAATGACCGCTAATGATTTGAGGACTCATCAGATAGGCGTAGTCCCCGAAATTCTGTCAGTCTTGACATCCAGTACTTGACATCCAGGCGAGAATACATTCAGTTGATGCTAAACCCAATCACTCGTTTGCTTTACTTGGTGGAATAAGACTCAGGGAAGTCCAGTTGTTGATGTTGAGCCAAGAAAGGGTGAATCCCGAGGAGGGCCTTCGGGAAGGATTCAACCTCACATCAAGAAAATATTGTTTCAACAACACATTGATCTATTTTTCTACGGAGCAGAGTTATCCTCCACAAATAGCCAATCCCTGTGAACACAGGAAGATTTCCTTATAACTGAACTTTCTCCAGTAGAACTTCATAGAGCAGCCAAAAAGAGCTGAAAATAATATTCGAAAAGAAATTTTTACTTCTGGGAACCACGATGTTTTTTAGATGAAACACTACTAATCGGCGTTCTATTTCACACTGGTTTTTGCGACGATCGTGTGCAGACCAGGAGCAACTTAGGCAGCAGCTCAGAGCGTTCTTGTGTGAACGAAAAAAACATCCCACTAAGCAATCACAAAAAAATCTACTTGTTCTCCCAACAGGAACTTGTGGCTGCGATTGAATTTTTCCTGGACAAACGGACAAAGCTCACAGCAAAGATCCCTTTGGGTTGAACCATCAGACGGACGACTAACTGGACTCATCGAATACCGTGTAGAGCTGTTAAACTGGCGATCCAGGTCTCCATGCTAATGGAATATATTTGGTTGTTAACACAACGAGCTTTGTTGGTAGTGTGAGATTTCGGAATTTTGGTGGAGATTTTGTTGTGTAAGTGAAGCTAATCTATGCTGAAAAGCTGAGAAGTACTGTACAACTGTTTCATCCCTATTGGGAATCACCAGCAGTGCGCATCTCCACTAGGGTTTTTCGAACCCGCCGCCCACCAGCTAGTAGTTTGAACACTTAACCACTGGCTTCTCGTGGCCGAACAGTGGGATGTTCCGGCAAATGTTTTGGAAGGTAAGATAACCACAAATTGTATGTGCATTTCTGGAGAACAGTGAAATATCCGAGTAACTGGGTTGAGACGGCCGATTTGAGCACACAATAGACAGAGCTTGTGAAGATGCCCGGTGAAAAGGTCACGCAAGAGACACGATCAGAAATCATTTGAAGTTTCGTCTGAATTGAAAACCCACCTTTACTTGCGCATAAGCGGTTGTTTTGGAGAAGTGTGGTTTAAGTGACCCGGTTGGAATTACAGACTGAGGTGCGTCCCAGTGGCCGTCACTCAAAAGTACTGTGCGAAGACACTAAAGCAAGCTACATGACCAGATGCGCTACCTAAACTGAGGTAGGCCCGAGCGGTTGAACGGACGGTGTGTGGGTGCTGCTCCTAATTATAGATATCGAAAAGGGTTTGTGGTCTATCTGTCTTCACGTGCTCTGGCGCTAACGGGTCACGTGTGGATCGAATCGTTCGGCTTCCACTTGGGCTATGCCCATGGCAGCAAGTTAACAAAAACCGGCAGTTACTTGTGCATAGGTATACATGAAATAGAAAAGTGTACCAGAACATGAAAGCTTGTTCATAAACAGGAGACGGGCCTGCGTCAGGAACAGATCGACAGTTTGTCAGTTCGTGCATATCATGGATAGAGTGGAACATGACCAGTTAGACAAAATGCTTCGAATGACCTACGTGCGCAGCAGCAACACAGTAAAGCGACAGTCAGACCGTCCGAACTGAACAACCACAGCTGTCCCCAGAAAACCCAACAGTTGTACTCTGCATCTATTATTTTTTTTTCACTTAAACCACGAGCATCCTGAACAAACGGGGGATTGCAACCCGTTCCTATGGGGTTTGTCACCCAAAGAGGCCAACGTTTTTGTGTCACTTGGGTGGACGCAGATATCAACCCCCTTGGGAGCCTCACTAACGAACGGAAAGCAGTACGAAAAATTTAGAGAACGGGGACTCACCATGGGAGTTGTGACGTTACACACAGACGGCTCCTTGTCTCCGTGTTGCCAAGTTTCGACGCTTAGCCCAAGACCCAAAGTTGGAGCAACCAAACTGGTGTACAAATCTGGTGGCAGAAAGAAAAGATGCGGGACTTGTGAGTGAAAAGACAATAGTTTTCCTCAAAAGTGTACTGCCCTTAGAAATGGAACGCTTCAATCGTTATTTCTTCTAGTACCACAAAAGAGCCACACTACTGTGGTACTCCCATCAAATTTCCATCCCTTAGATAGATCCCGATGTAACAAGAAGCCAGGTGATTGGACAAGTATTTATTCATAAACACGTTCCAGCTCTTACATCGGATTCAGGACCTCGGTGCAATCCAAAATCGCCTGTTCGCTGAGTGTCTTTTCTTGGGTCAGTGCACCAGGGCGGCGTTTTTGTGTGTATCTCGCATTCCTGAAAGCCTGATCGGAAGGTATCTGCTTCGGACAGTCTGTATGTTTACTGTTGGATGGTTGTGATCGTACTTTGAGCTCGAGATAGCTTAGTGGTTAAGGCACGAACATACTGACAGAATGGTCCGTGGTTCGAACCCAACCTCAGCACCTCAACTAATCCTGTCTAGCCTTGGAAAACCTGGCAATACCTCAGCCCTCGTGCTTCCATTCGGTGGCATAACAGCTAGATGCCGAAAAGGTGTTACAGCTGAACGATATTATTATCGTTTTGCCCTGAATCTCCGAATTCGGTCTCTTGGCTTTCCGAGAAACAAGTTTTTCTAGATCCGCTTAGCCATTATTCTGAAACAGTAGTGAGAGAGGTGTCGATTCTGGCTTTTTGAGGTTTTGTCGAACCACTGCATTCCTCACACTGTCACACTGCCACCTTTACTACAGCTCGCGAAAGACCAATTGCGCGGCTCATGTCTCACACTAAAACTTCCCTGAAAGCTGGTGGGATTGGACGATTCTCGATGGGCCACAACAGAAGACAACCTGAAAATTCACAAAAATCTCAATTGGAAGGCCTGACACAGGGACACCAAAAAGTGAAATTCATAGGATTATATCAGGCAAGTGTTCACTCAGGAGTCTTACTGGTGTGCTTAGGTTATTTCGCCCGAAAAGATCCATAACCCACTCTGATTATACTACCAGTACTACTCTTAAGCGACAATCTGCTGAGTCTGAGTAAGTTGGGTTCCGCAGTATCTTGGATAGCAGCTGCCCAATGCGAGTTCACCGCATCCGGTTTGTAAACACACCGAGAGGGTTGCATCAACCACGTGGCCCACCAACACACGGCTAAGGTCACAATCACACAGAAACGCATCACACCACTTCATGGCAATAATCATAATAATTCAGGTGTAACCCCCTTTTGGTGCGTAGCTGCCATGTCATCCGAAGGGAGCGCGAGGGCTGAAAGGCTGCCAAGTTTCCCAAGCCTAGAGAGAAGCAGCCGAGATGCTGAGGTTGGGTTCGAACCAGACACTTTCCGGTCTGCGGCTTAACCACTGAGCTATCTCGAGCTCGGGGCATTCCAGCCCCCAACGCCCCCCCCCCTACCCTACCAATTGGATCGTACTTTCGACGGCAAACGGATCAACAGCCACCTGTTTTACAACCAATGAGATCACTGTAACTGGACTATCCAGCAACGTATATCCGTACTTTATTATAGTGTGTATTGGGCACTGTGTCGTCGCATTTTGAATGGCCTCGCCGTTTGAAGCTTTGCGCGCCATTTGGTAGAAAGACACATTTGGGCAAGGGAACGCAAGAAGGTTTCAGATATCGGTGCGGTCACGCCAACAATGAAAGACTCATCGACGCAGTCTAGCCAAAATAACGTTTGGCCGCAGTATTCGAGTCTGGTCTTTATGTACTTTGTTCCCACGATAAGATGGATTTAACCTTCACTGAGAGGAATGCATATCACGATCAGCAAACAGTCCCGATGGAGAGCAGATCACCTTAGGTTGCCCTAACAATAAAGTGCACACAACCTTGACCGAACAACACGAGCAAATTGACTGCTAATATGGTAAGAAGACGCGTGCCACAATCAAACCAACCTTTTCCATATTCTAATGCCTTGGAAAAATGTTTCATTGTCAAACCACCTTGAACCGAACCGAAATCGGCAACTGCTTGGACCGTCTCCGTGACACGTTTGTGGTTGAACAGAGACACGAGATTCCCATAGTCTGCGACGAGTTTCGGGTCAATGTAGGAGTCTTGGATGAGTGGTCTGGAAACGGCCAATTGATTAACTAAAATGGAAAACGAAAAACGCGAATCGAACCGGAATTTGTGTTGCTACGTCGTGATATTGAAAAATACAGGTGAGTTTTTTTCCAGTAATGCACTGTGGAAGAGGGGGTGACCCTTTGACTACAGTGAAGGCTTCTGTCATTCGGTCGAGCGGACTACGGTACACAATTCAAAATCGATTACTGAAAATCGTTCAGCTGAGACACCCTTTCGGTACCTAGCTGCCATGCCACCTGAATGAATAACGAGAGCCGAGATACTGCCAGATGGCCCAAGCCTAGACAACAGCAGTCTAGACGATTAGGTTCAAACCACGGACCTTCCGGCCAGTAGAATGGCACCTCGACCAGTGAGCTATCTCGAGCGTCATTACCGACAAAATTGTCAGTTAACTGCTTCGTCAGATGTGTCCACCATTAGCGGGAAGGCCGAGAAAATCAGGAAATTCGTGTACTGGTGAAAAATCAAATGACGCGCGTGTATCCAGAAAAAAATGAGGGGAAACAATACAAAATGAACCTGGCTGAAGAATAGGTCGCATCTGAGCATAAGTCACACGATATTCGTCCTCCAAACAGCATTTGTTACGACACTCGGATGGCAACAAAATTGGGGAAGCCCTTGAATCACTATTGGCCAAAAACAAACGTTAGTGCTGGTGCAAACATTTCGATTGAGAGGACCTAACAATGTACAAAGCCTTGGAAATTCGCGTTTCAAGCATCAGGTTTTTTTTTGCCATGGGCAACGCAATTTAACCAGGCGTGTCGGCCGGTGAGCTCCGCAGTATTTGGGGCTGATAAGACGAGCCAGGTCACATCAGGTAACAGCCTGCGAAAGTAGACTGGGTCTAACAGAAGCATGTACGCCCGAAGAACATTACCACTGTAGTCAACAGAGTCGAAAGCATACCATAAAACAGCAGGGGAATAAAAATGAAAGATCGACGAGTCGACGGACTCACTCTTTACCAGTCAGTCAGAGCACCCTTTGGTGCGTAAGTGCCACGCAACTCGAACGAAGCACGAGAGCTGGGATAATCCTAGGTTACCTGCACAGAATTGATTGAAATGCCAGGGGTGGATTCGTAACACAGCACGCTATCTAGAGCCTACTTCGTAGGCAGTTGCGATATGATCGCGCGGTACAATATGTCCTCAGTACCCTGTCACGTGATTCACCATAATCTGAGGCATTCGTTTTACACAGTGTTGTCAAAGAGCGAATGCCACTATCAATGAATCACTTACAAATTATCTTCGTGAAAGCTTCTTTCCTCAACTTTCATTTCCGAATCTTTATGGTCAGTTTTACTGTACCACCCAAACGGAGAGTAACACAGTGTCAAACAAAGTATAGGGAAACCAGCTGCTACGAGTCAAGAGCTGTCTGTAGGCTCAGTAACACAAAACCCGAGACAACAATTTCCGTACTTCTAATACCAGAAACCCTAAACAAATTCGGATTTGAACACGGTAAAAATACACCAGTTACTTCCAGAATGACAAGTTACATTATCTTCGGTCTCAACTTGGCTGCTCATCCGCCGAGAATTACCACTTTTCGTGAGGAGCACAAGTGTTCGACCAAAAACAGCTGGAAATGAAAAGTCGAAATTCCTTTTGCAAGATGTTCATCTTCCAAGACCCCATCAATGTAGGCCATTTTACCTCAACCTTGGAACCGTTGTAGTGGCCTTTATTCCTGTTCTCTAAGAGCCCACCGCAATAAAAAGCACAGTATAATTATACTACTGGTAATTGTTAAAAGGTATCCAATAAAACCAAGAAAATTCACTGCACCTGAATCCAACGAGAGAGCGACACACTTCTAAACCACTCTGTAACTTAATCATAGTATGATTGTTATCTTTTTACGTGAGCTTCTGATGCCTTAACCGAATCTGCAATCTTCAATTGAATTTCCCGTCAGTACCATCTTAATTCGCGGGTGAATGTTTCTCTCCACATATTGTTCATGTATGACGTAAAATTGATGGGATTTCGGTGAAAAGGCCAAACCAGTAGGTCCAAAAAGGGTTGAAACATGTGGTGGGTTGTTTAGTCGTCCAGCCGTAACATATTTTCGGTGTCTGGCTGCGATACCACTCGAAGGAAGTAGGAGGGTAGCGGTACTACCAGGTTGCCCAAGTCTAGAGAGGAGCAGTCGATATAGCGGGGCTCGAACCATGGATCATTCGGTCAGTAAGTTGGCGCCTTAACCAGTGAGCCGTCTCGAGCTCTGGACTGTTCAGGAACTGTCATCAACGTTGGAAACAGTGTCATGTTAAGAAAGAATGAACTGGATCTTTGAAATCCGCTACACTGTCTGTGCTGACGGAAAGTGTGACTTATTGAGGTTTGTTGTTTCACAGTATGACTTTCTTGTGTCCATTCGAACGCCCTGTCCCCAAGTGAACATCCGCAGGTTTTCCTGAACCCCTGGACACTGGTCATTATCGCTATGATATGAGATTCTATCCGCCCAAAAACGAGGTAGCTGTAGCGCTTATAAATTGCTATTTTTCATGCTCAATATCATCTTCTTTCTCCCTATGAATTTCACTCACATTACTGTAGAAAAGTTTGTTTTACTGAAATACAGTCGCAACCACCCGCTCTTTTGGTCCAACGTGACTTTGGGACTTTTGCTGAGTGACTGTGGTTCTGACTGCCGGCTGGCTATCATTGGCTGCTACTAACTCTAAACGTGAACAAAAAATTTAGCTATAAACGCTGGACTAATCTATTCACATCAGTGGATTAACATTACGATCACCGGAGGTTCGGAATACCAGGAAAGTAGAATTTTTTACTCTTGGTGTGGTGGTTCAACGGAATACGAAACTACGGGTTCTCCTATTGTGAACTGTGAGTCAAGGTTTACTTGAAGCTTTCTCCTTGTGACATTGTAGCTGACTTACATTAGTAATTTGTTCCGTTCGCTAGAGACTCCATAGGGCCGTTAACCACTACATAATTATCTTCTATTCGGTTTGACAGTGTCGTTCGGTAAAATATTATCTTTGTGGCGAATGTGGACAGATATTCGTGTGAACTTGTTGGTCATAGTTTAAAAATATCTAGGACGGTATTGAAATGGCCACATAGTTGTTCATCTAGTTGTTACCAATGCTCGGGGTAGTTCAGCGGTTAAGATTCGAACTTATTGACCGGAAGGTCCGTGGTTCGAACTCGGCCTCTGAATCTCGACTTCTCCTGTCTAGGCTTGGGCAACCTAACAGGATCTCAGCCCTCGGGCTTCCTTCGGGTGGAATGGCAGCCAGGCACCGAAAGGTGTAAAAACTGAACGACTGTACTGTATTTGTTGTTTTATCAATGTTTGCGTTTTTAGAGCGTCAATTGAAGCTAATGTCACAGCATCAGCAGACTGATATAAAAAATAAATTATCGTTCAGCCGTGGCACGCTCTCGGTGCCTAACTGCCATGCCACGCGAGGGAAGCGCGACGGCTGGGATACTGCCAAGTTGCTCAAGCCTAGACAGGGGAAGTCGAGAGGCAGAGGTCGGGTTCGAACCACGGAGCTTCCGGTCAGTAAATTCGCGCAGAGTGATAACTTGGTGATGTTTGGACCTGGATAGCAAGATGGCTTGTGGGCTACTTATGTGCTGTGTTCAAAATAAGCCAAAACACTTGAAAAGGGACCCGGACAACATGCATACAAGAAATGGCGTTTGTGTCTAGCACTCGCAGTAGGCTCGTGTACGGCTCAGCGGATTGACTTTGGTAACAAATGATGTCATCAAGGAGCTACCGATGGAATAACTATTCTTGGCTTTGTATTGTCGCGAGGTTACTATCAAAGTAGTCAAAAACACACATCTAGACGTGATCAAAAACACGCTTTTAAATTCTTTGATATATGGTCCCCAGTCGACTCCTAGTTGAATAGATGTGCATCCATATGAAAACCAGTCACTAATAGCCCACAAACACCAGACTGGGGTCGAAAATCAGGATAGTTATTTTACTTGGTAGTGATCACTTTTCGGGTCTTCCCCGGATTCAAATTTCCTAGAAATAAACAGGTGCTAAATTTTGACAGGTAGATGTATTTTGCCAGGTCCCTACATTCGCAGAATTGTGCTTGGTCATATGATTTTCTTCACGTATTGTGTTCCAGGATAGCATATTTCCAGGTTGCGTAAGTGGACGCTGAACTTGCGTTACTGTTTTAATCCGGCGAGTCCCAGTGAACATTCAAATAAAGCGCCCGAGCAGCGACCGCGAATCTAGGGAACGACCGCTTTTTGTGGTTGTCACAAGTGACCTCAGTATTCCAGCCAGTCGGAAATACCTGAGACTTTTCGTAGTTACAGTTGTAGTTTCTCGATTTCCCGTTATTGGGAAACTTCAGCTTCCTGTGTGAAACACTGACGAGAAACCGGCAAAATGCAACACCCCTATACCGGAGTCGCGGACTATAGGAACTCACCTAAGGAGGGGATGGAAGAGGCCGACAGCGAAACACAGAGCAAATGCTGCCCATATACTCGCCCCGTGTGTGGGTACTGATAGCTACCATTGACCTCCGACAGTTTCGGAATACTGTGAATAATCCATACGCCGTCGTGAGACACGTCAAACGCGAAGGCACCTGTGGACGCGATTGTGAATAACCAATGAGAAAAACCCACCTTTCATATGCCCCCACCAATAGTGGTCTGACCGTAAAACGGGCCATTCGTCGTTGTACATGCCATAAAAGGAATTTTCCTTCCCACTGAGAGCATACATTGCGTCATACGTGTTCTTCATCATCCCACCTTTATCGATTGTATACTGTGATTTGCGCCAAGATTTAACGGTGGGGAGGAGAAATGCATATTCGAAGCCGTCAGGGAATTTGTAACCAATGAACCTATGCAATGTTAAGCATCATTGAAAGAGAAACAATCCAACTCACCATTCAACAGGATTTCCATCGTCGTCAAGACATGAGATTGCGTTTGTGAACATAAACCGAACGGACAAGAGCACCAATACCAGACCAGCAAACATGGTGTCTGGAAGGAAGAAGTTGACAAAGTTTAAGGAGTACGAAGACGTATGAAAGAAGTTTCTCGTTTGTACTTTTGGGAAGAGAAATCCTTCGAACGTTACACACCGTGAGGATTGCAACAGACATTCCATTAATTTAAGCGCGTAAACCAACACAGTTACATGAATTTGATAAGGATCCATTAGGGGAGAAATATAAAGCCTGGTCTCACAGGTCTTGTGGCAGTTGACAGTGATACCTGGAGAGCAGCAAACAATAAGAGTTGTACTGACACCCCAGATATCCCGACGCCGTCGTCAACTAGCCCATCGGCCAACCAAAAGCAGATCCGCCGAGCCAACCACGCCGCCATCCAGACCCTATACCACTAAAGACGGAAAGATACAGCGTCTGCTGTGCTCAATGGGTCGTGGGATCTATACAAAGTTAACTTCGGTCTACCTCTGGACGCCGAGCAGTATCGGAAACAGGTGCTCTCTGCTCCAAAACACTTGGATAGCCGGCCAAGTCGCACAGTGCTACCACTCCATTGGAGTTTGATCGAGCCAATTATAGGTGAGGAAGTCGGCCGTACGATCCGTTTAATGGGCAATTCATCCCCAGGTCCGGACAGGCTCACGCCCAGGATGCTTCACCGGTGCAGTGCCAACGCGATTGCTGGGTACTTCGGCCGACGCTTATTATCTCTGTCGTGCTCGTATTACCCTAGTTCCGAAGGTCCCAAATCCGACTTCACCGGACAAACTGAGACCGATCTCCGTGTCATCCATTCTTGTCCGATGCTTTCATAAGGTGCTTGTTGATCTCTGGAGCCGTAGATTGCAACTTCCCTCACTCCAGTTTGCATTTCTACATTGAGACGGTTTGGAAGCTACATCGCTGTTACATGCCCTGCTTCGTCACTCTTCAGCGACTGCTTCTAACCTCAGCTTGGCGTTTGTTGATATCTCGAAAGCGTTTGATTCGGTCTCGCATGACACAATTGTCAGATCTGTCGAGGCGTTTGGAGCGCCGTCACCCGTAGTTCGAAACATCGCGCAGTCCTATGAGAATGCTGTAGCAGTTTTCCCCAATTCTGAGGTTCATTGCCACAGAGGTGAGGCAGGGAGATCCACTCTCCTCATTATTGTTCATCATGGCAATGGATGAGTTTCTTGGACTGTCGATGCCGCAACTAGGATACCAGTTCCATGAAACCTTAGTGGATGGTTTTGCCTTCGCTGACGACTGGGTCGTGTGTGCAGAAAGTCAGGTTCCCCTTAAAGAGAAGGTTGAAGCTGCTGAGGTTGAGTTGGGAAGAGCTGGTATGAAGATAAACGCCCGAAAGACGAAAGCGATGGTGATTTGTGCGGACAGGAAACATCGGGCGACAGCGGTTTCAGTCGAACCATTTTGCTTCGCCGAGGAACTCATCATTCCTCTGGGTCAGACAGACGCCGTGACATATTTGGGCATCATCTTTACTTTCAAGGGGAAAAGATAAGGTGACGCGTGCCCCATTGAAGCCGCATCAAAGAATGGAGATCACAGGGAACTACCTGATACCGAGGCTGACACATTCGCTCGTGCTCGGCCAAGTCCACCGAAACACGCTCAAAAGGTTGGACAATTACATCAGGCAACCTATTCGTGGCTGGCTACGTCTACCGAAGGACACCTCAATCAGCTACTTCCACGCCGGTGAACAACATGCGAGACTTGGTATCCCAAGTCAGTGCAACAATCCCGATGCAGCGGAGAGCGCGTATGGAAAAGCTTCTGTCTACCCAGTGCCGAGTACTGCGAAATGAGACCAATGATTCCACATTTGGCAAGATTGTTCGGGATCTCAGCCTTCCGATCCGAGTCCAAGGTGCATCGTGAACACCAAGGAAGATCTGCTGGCTGCTTGGGGCGATAGTCTGCACAACAGCGTTGACGGTCGCGGTTTACGAGAGCTGGTCGCTTCGCCTCTGTCGAATCGATGGCTTGTGTTTCCAGAACGAGTGTTTCCTCGGATATTTATCCGCGGTATCCAGCTCCGATGCAACCTGCTTAGGACAATAATTAGAAGCGCCCGGCGTGGTCATGGTGGCAAAATGATCTTCTGTCAAGGAAACTGTGGCCAACCGGAGAGTTTAGCGCATATTCTGCAGTCCGGCTGGATCACGCATGATGATAGATGTGCTCATCATAATCGGGTCGCAAGGGAACTCGCGAAACGTCTCCGTCACCTGGGATACACCGTCTTCGAGGAGTTGAGAGCACCTACGTCGACGTCTTTCATCAAGCCTAACCTAATCGCTGTTCGGTAGCGCCGAGCAACTGTGATAGACGTGAGAATAGTCCCGGATGGGCGCGGAGTGCCCGTGTGGAATGAGAAGAAGCAGAAGTAGGGTGCTGATGAATGTTCCCACGCCATGATCTCAGTCTTACGTGCAATCGATTGTGATGGGGGCGAGATGGCTCAGTGGTTAGAGCGCGAATTTACTGACCGGAAGGTCCGCGGTTCGAACCCGACCTCTGCCTCTCGACTTCCCCTGTCTAGGCTTTGGCAACCTGGCAGTATCCCAGCCCTCGTGCTTCCTTCGGGTGACATGGCAGCTAGGCACCGAAAGGGTGTTACAGCTGAACGATTATTATGATTATAGATTGCGATGTCGACTTTCCGGTCCACCAACCGATGATTTCTTATCGAGGGATCTGCTTTCCTCAATCCGCCAAGGCTGTCATTGGACTGGGATTTCCTAAGGTCACAGTCAGTGGCTTGTATTTGCTTGCCATTTTGGGTTCTCTGCGTACTTACGACACTTTTATGCGCGGTACATGACGCTGAGTGTTCATTCTTGCCATTGACTTTCAAATTTCACCTAATATGATGGATACTTTGTGCCTGATGTACGAGTCTTGACTGTGCTAGCGCTTACGCGCCTTGAAGTGCATTTAACATTGTTAGTCCTCTCTCCGGTTGCTCATCTTTACACACGCGTTTCCATACCAAACACTCTTACATACGTTGGGATTCATCTTGTCTGACTGGAACCGTTGGTGGCACGACCTCGAATGGGACGCTGCCCTCGGTTTATCCAATATTCTCCTGCACACCCTTCCACACCTATCGCTTGCATTTACTTCACCATGCTCTTCAAACTGGCTTTCCTTAAGTCAAACGAGCAAGAGCCATGTGGTCTCGAGGCCAACAATTGGAGCTCACGACTACAGTCGCACAACCAGCCTATCTCCCCTCACCCAGTGTCCCAAAAAGAATGAAACACCTTGAGGTGTTGGGCTTCCCGGTATCCAATTACAGCCTTTTTATCTACTGTTCAACAGAAAATCAAACCTGTGGAATGCCAACTGACAGATCCTCCACAAAGACTAAGAATCAGTCACGACAAACCAAAACCCAAATGTTTACCGCTAGCCAAGCTGTCCTACACAGTCATTGACTCAGCAGCACATATACCGTTCATCATTAATATCCACTTCACCATTAGTGACAGCAACGGCGGTGTGAGAACACTGGTACTTAACCGCATCATTATCCTCATCAACAACTGTGAAAGCCACGTACAATGGTTATAGTTGCCACACTTTCGTTCACCAATGATTTGGGGAGGCAGGGTAGATGGCTACGCATTGGAGGCGCTAATTGATATAGTTGATGCGTAAACACACGGGTGTCAGTGAACTTTTCATTGAGAAGATCAGAAGGGGAGCACTGAAGACAATCGCTTGGATGCACGAGCACCACCGAGGACACGACTGTGCCATGTCTGACAATGTCTCCAACCACTGATGTGCCCTGTCTAGTGGTCCTCATCCAGGGAGACGGCAATGACCAGCACAGCTGAGTCCGCTGGTAATGGCTTCATAACTTCGCTGCCAAGTCATTATTTGACCTTCCCTGACGCGTTTCCACTCTTCACGAGGCTGTGCGAAAAGGGCTCCTCAAGCAAGTCGGTTAACCGGCATACGGAGTAGGTGGCCAAGCCAACACAACCTATGGAGTGTGATCAGTTCATCTTTCGTGGGAGAGTTATTTCTTCTGATAACCATTTGACGTACTACAGCATTACTGATCCGGTGTTCCCACCAGACTCGGGCAATGCTCCGGAAACATTGATGGCCAAACACTGAAAGCCTTTTGACATCCCCAGCGTGCAGCAGCCAGGCTTCTGATCCATATAGTAGTATGGAGCGCACCGCAGCATCGTAAACTCGATCCTTGGTGAATAAGCTGATGTCACTCCTATGCCACAGATGATTCACGTTTTTCTTGAAAGCTGCTCTGACCCTCCCAATCCGGATAGAAATATCATTTTTCGCGAGACTACTAGGGCTGATAGAGCTGACCAGGTAGACAGATTTGTCTACTACCTCAATCGGCCCATCCGCAAGCATGAGGTTAGGGTTCGAGCCCACCCAGTCTTGCAGTAGCACTTTACACTTTTCAGGTGTGAAGGACATGCCAAACCTTTATAAGACACTGTCACAGCTTCTGGTGATCGACGGAGCTGAAATCAGATTTGGGATCGCGAAATACGACCATTGTTAGTCATTGGAAGGAGTTGCGCAGTTGTACCACGCCACAAAGTGAGAAAATGATCGACGTAAATCCGGCCGAAGGAAAACAGCCTGATTCTCACGAATCTGACTCTTCCGATGGTGGGTCAACCTTCGGAGTATAATAACAGAGAGCACTTTGGAAGTTACGGCCACTAAACTGATGTCCCGTGGTTTTCGCACGACGTTCTTACGCCCTTTTGAATATGGGAATCACCGTCGTGTGGCTCCGTTCGGCCAGTGTTCTTTTCTCACTCCAGATTGAAAATTGTTCAGCTGTAGCACCCTTTCGGTGCCTAACTGCCATGCCACCATAAGGAAGCACGAGGGCTGGGATACTGCCAGGGTGCCAAAGCCTAGACAGGGGAAGCCGAGGGGCAGAGGTCGGGTTCGAACCACGGACCTTCCGGTCAGTAAATTGGCGCTCTAACCACCAAGCTATCTTGCCCCCAGTCCACATACTTTGTAGTAAAGTCGTCAGGACAGCCAAAAGGGACCCACCGTCTTCTTTGAAGAACGCCTGATGAAACTACCTGATCCAGGGGAGTTGTAGCGTTGAAGTAATGAAATTGCACGCTGGACTTCCGTCACTGATGGCGGACTGGAAGAGACACTCCGCTAGGGTTAACTTGGTGGGTTGTCGAGGGCCAGCAGGACTGTTTTTCAAAAAGTTCAGCCCATCGCTCAAGAGGACCTTTCTGTGAATGAACTGAGGTCTTTCGGAGATTCTCTCACTAAAACCAGCCCCCCGGACTAGCTGATCGGATTCACTGGAAGAGGGTGTGATTAGTCCCTGTTACGAAGCCTCTCTCTCTATTTCTCGGGCTTTGCGATCCGTCAGCACTCTTTGTTAATCCTCGGGCTTTTAATTATCCAGTTGTTGGGGGATCTGCACGTGGTATCACAGTCAATTGTTGCCGGGATAGCTCTTCTGGCTTCATTCAGGGCCGCCGATCGCGAACAGATCCACTGTTCATTGGGGTGTGCGAGTGACCTCGGGCAGACGGTTTCAAAGATTATGAGCATGACTTCTTTTATCAATTTCCAGTCGTCATTCAAATCACCATTATTGCCACTGTACCCGCTTAGTTCTGGAGGATTTTCAACCAACTCAACTAGATACTGTTGGGTTGCAGTGATAACGCATGTAATGGACTGAAAAGCCCTGCATCAACCGGCGCGTCCCAGAGGGAAACTGACCAGATACACATGTTCTCACAATGCCTTGGTCAGGGTCAAGCAGTCTACCGGGGAAAATGAACGAAAATCCTGTAATGAAGCTGTCCACCGGTTGCTGATTGTCACATTGTCCAGCTGATCTAATGGCTCATTTGCAATTGTTGTCCCCCAGGTGCTGAGTTTGTGTCAGCAAGAACAAGCACATAATCGAGGTCTCTCACCATTACCCATGCGATCAGTTCGAACTTCGAATAGGCCGCCAAGATGGGCTTCATCAGGACTTAGTCGACCAACCTGAGCATTCATATCACCTGCCACGACCGCGAAATCTGTATTTATGGCCGACCGAAGTAACCGTGGCAAATCTCTACTGAAGCTGTCGTTCTCAGCTTTAGAACTGCAATCTGTCAGAGCGTACGCGGAATCAACAAACAAACATCGTTTACCACATCGAGATGCATTGACCTTGATTGAACCTGTCAGCCTAACAGCACAAGGATGATTATTTACTGGAATCCAGTCCAGGAAGGCGCATTCGGCCCTGGGGCTAAGCGCAACTCCCACGCCGTAGATACCACGAGCCATTGCATCAGGATCGCCGGACATCCGAATAGAGATGTGAGTTTTTTCCGAAGCGCTTTGGGGGTATGCCTGAAATGGTATCTTGTACGCCCTTTTTTCAGGGACACAAAATACATCGATCGAATGAGATAACGACGTCTGAGAAAGAGCTATCTGTTGTCAAGCTGTACTGAGGTTGAAACAGATTTTTCTGAATTTATTA
>SJOL01007250.1:0-21894 GCA_004794785.1 Opisthorchis felineus
CAAATGAAAGTAAGCGTGCGGGCCGACCACGAAATCTGTTGGGCACGGAAAGCTAAAGAAATAAAAGTGGTTCAGAAATACGGGAATATCCGAGAATGCTAAAAACTTGCCAATCTGCAATACTGAGACGAAATCGTCCTCTCCTCCAAAGGGAGAGTGTGCAAACGTTTTTGAATGAACGCGCCTTTGGCGCTCACTTTACAGCCACAAGTCAGGAACAGGCCACTTACAGTCCAGGCGAAAGTACTCGAAGTTATGTAGCCTTTAGCTTAGCTTATAAGTTGCGGTCATTCCGATGAACTCAAGGCTCGGGCCGCGTATGATAATTTAAAACATATGTGTGGTCAGTGCAGTATATCCCTGAATCTCAAGGGGCGTGTCTATCAGGCTACAGAACAAGCTGGTTTATTGTATATCTGAGACTTGGCCTATTCAAGCAGGGACGATGTGTTCGATGACCGTTCTCTTTTGTGGGTTTGTTCAGGTGGTTAGAAAGCGAATGTCCGTTTGTGTAACGGAGACTTGGATCGCAGAACCTTCGTTTGTTAAGCCATGTATTGCTCATGACGAATCATCGATTACCGAAGGTTGTGCTGTTTTTCGTGGCTAGTTCGGAGTAGCGAGAGCGGAGCGGTGGCCATCCCTTAACCTGGCAGGCAGGTATGAAAGATTTACGAAGCTTTTCGGTACTGTGGGTGCTTCTTGTTTTTTAGGATGGGGGCCACGTTTTCCTCACCGCGCCTGGTTTGATATGTTCCAACATATATCTGTCCATCAATTTCGACGCCATTCTTTGTCAGTTCTCATCTAGGTTGCCCGAGAAGGTGCCTGTGGATGTAACGAAAGCGGAGAGTTTGTGGTAGCCTGGCAACAAGTCCTTCTTTATTCACTTATACTCTATTATTCACAAAAGGCCTTTGAAATAACTCATGGTTGTACGGCAGCGAAGCACCAGTATTCAATAATGATGTCACATTATCGATGACGATGGTGATGATTATGGCGATAATTGTGACGGACGTTCAAACCTTACGTTCTGTGGATTGTGGAAAATTAAGTTAAATTTGAATTGAGTTCGGGTCCTGGAATTCCGGTTCAAGGCACATTAGTCGGTGCCATTGATAGTTTTCACGGGTTTGTGCCTGTTTTCAATTGATACTGCAATCTAGTTGGAGCGGTGTGAGGTTGGGCAGAAGTTTGATCAGCTTGGTCCATGCACTTTTGATCTAAGCTGCTTGTGTTAATGTTTCCTGTTTTCTATCGTCACACACAACCACATGCTAGTATGACTGATCTGGAGATGATCCACACACGCATGCCAGTTCTACACCAAGTATATTCACACTGAGATCCTCGGTGGCGTCCATCCCTTCAGCCGTCAGTCCATGCGGCGCGAATCGTGGTTCCTGCCTAACACGTCACGATTTTCCAACTCCGTCTTTTGTACAATTTCTAATGCATGTACCTTCATTACTATGCCTTCAGTATGGATATTTGTCTGAGTTTCTCGCACTTTGTTTATTTTTATTGTGCGCACCGATTCTTGTCTGAATTTCTCTATCCGTGAGCCTTATGTAGACCATGATGTAGTCGATGAATTACATTTTGCAGACACAGACGTTGGCTGAATTCACCAGTAGGTGATTTATTACAATTCATTTTATTGCAACAGTGCACAGCAGTTCTATTCTATTCTTTATGGAATTTCACCACAGATGCCCATGCACTTCTTAAATTAACCCTAATCAAACTGCCTGGATATCCACTACCTGTGTTCTCAAACTCAGTTTTGGCCGCTGTCTGATCAAGTTTCTCCGTACACACAGCCCTTATTCAACTGAACATTGATGAATAAGAACTGGTGATGGGCAGATGTCTTATTGTCTAAATACCTTCGGTGGGCACGAGAGGTTCGCTAAGACTTTGAAATCCTTCATAAAAATACCCTGACGAACTGAGGATGTTGGAAATATCAGTGATAGACTTTGTTCTTGAGCGCAAAATGCGGGGTCAAAAGCAAAATCGTTGAGATTTAGAAAAGGTTTACCTGACCTCCAGTGTTACCAATAACGTAAGTAGCAGCTGATCAGAAAAAGTGCGCCGACAATAATATGCTTATGTAGTGTTCGATTGTCTGAAGAAGAAGAATGAGCTGTATTGAGAGATAACTTGAGTCTTTTCAAAAAGTTGGCACTGAAGGGCTGTAGGTGGCTGAGTAAATGTTAGCTTATTCTTTTGGCAGTGGTAAGACTCGGGAATCCGCGCATATTTACGTGCGACTTCAAAAATAGCGCTACTTTTGGCCCTGTCTGGAAAAAGCGCTAATCAGTCTAACTCCATCAGATTTAGGCTCTGAGTTTAATGCACTTATGCTGCCCATCGAACATCATGCTGTTTTAGAGTAGTAACGCAACTTGTGTGACAAATTTTGTTGTGTTTCGTTCTTTTTCGTTCCACTTGCATGGGAATTGGATCCTAATGTTTCTCTTCAATCTTCCGGTTAGTTGTTCCCGAAGATACTTCATTTTCGAAATGAAATGTGGGTTTCACATTTGTTATTCTGACAGAAGAACATCGAGACAGTTGCTGAATGTACGATTTCTTCGTAGTTCTTGTTTGACTATTGATTATAAATGACCATTTTTTTACCGCGTCAAGTTTGCTGAGTGCTCAGAGCTCGAATTATATAGACTCACTATTTTATAATCTTTGACCGATAAGCAGAAAATGCTCCCCACTTGAACCCAATTAGTACTTTTTCTTTGACCCTGAAATTCCTCCAGTATATCCTACTGGGGTTTGGGTTTCTGAAAGTGATTTATTTATTGACTGGTTCTCTGTTTCTACCAGAAAGTCTACTTACAAATTTGATATCCCGTAGAAATCCAGTGCATGAATCTCCATCCCACTGTAAAGGAATTAATAACTAGGGTGATTGCTTCGGTTTCCAGTTGAACTCATTTTGTAGTGCCATTTATTCGATTGCTTCGGTACGTATGAGTCTTCATTAAAGTGATGATGTCTCAATGCTTTCCCTCCAATCTTAAGGAAACATTCTCGAATGCCTTAGAGACTGCCACACATTTAATGGTATACGAAGGTCAACGAAGCCGGATGGGACGCATATTGTTCACATGCTCATTCTATCATAATATTCTAACAATGTGGTGATTCTTCCAAGTCCACTGTCAGTCTAATAGCACAGCCAATGAACTAACTAATTTCTAGTAGACAATGCCCATTTCCCGGGACCCGGACCGGAAACAAGGAAGACCAGGAAGCACAAGAAGTAAGCTAAGATCAGCGCCGCAAAGTCTGACAAAACTAATGGACTATAATGCTACGAATCCAAGAGACCGCCTCCAGCCAATAAACGGAGCATTTCGGTGCAGGGCCTGAATTGTTCGGTTAGCAATGCCCGGCTGTTATCGTCACTACTGCGCTTTATAACAATAGGAGAACTTGGCCAAACTAAGATTGGCCAACCCTAACCAAACTGCAAATGAATCACGGAGGAGCATATTCGAGCATTCACTAAAGGGTCACGGCATGGCGCAAATTGTGGTCTGTAATGTAATATATTTGGCACCTCTCTTGATTGAAGTGAGGTTTCGTTCCATTGTTGATCGCACAACACTGAGGGAAGAGAACCCTCAAAACTATGGGTAGTTTCGTCCCATAAACAATTAACGAAACGTGGTAAAGCTGAATGTCAGGCGATTTAAATAACCGGTGGATCGAAACCATAGTAAATGCCTTCCTACTGGTTCCAAAATGAGGTCACTAGCTCTACCTTGGAAACTTAGAATCCATCTCTACGTTATGGAGAAATCCTATTCTCTTGTCATGACTGCATTTTTCAACCATCAATTCAAGCTTCACTCAATGAGCATCAATCACCCTGCTCAACTAGTTCGCATTAACAGCATTCTTTTAGCAAAAAAATTTCTTTCGACTTGCCATCTAAAATGTCAGCTGTCAAGAGTATGCGTTTTCTGCGCAAAGCTTTAGGGTACTACGTGTTCCTCCAATACTCTGGTCTTTGCTGTCTCAAGTGCACTGCCTATAAGGCACGAAATATACCAGGAAATAATTACTTTGTTTTGAACCTATTTGGAGAGATTCCCTGTAAAACAAACCAAAAGCAAGCAAGCAAGAAATAAATCAGTGATTTATGGCGTCACTTTGCAAGTAGGCCAGTTTTACTTTTCAACGTATATTGGGTATTTTATACGAATTTTGCTTGAAATGCAACGCACACGAACGATCTCCGGGTGGTATCTAGTAGTTTCCAGCGGATATTCAAAAGGCCCTGTGAAGAGAATAATTTTTATGGTTGACCATTTATCATGATCAATCAAACATATATCAGAGTAATCGTATGGCGAATCTTTTGCATGTGCCGTGGATCTCTTATGCTATTTTGTTATTTTCCTCTAACTATTCAACAAACCCCACGCCTTTAGCGGACTAAATACCCTTTGTGCATATAATGCGGTCTTGCATTCCCAGAGCCGCTCTTTGGGCGTACAGCTCTTCTGGAACATGCGTGTGCACACCAAAACGCAGATAACAGGAACCACGGATATAGGAGAGTGCTCAAAGGTCCTTTATTAAAGAGGATCGGAATGTGTAGCACATCATTCTAACCCGGTAACTTTGTACTATGCATTGCTCTATTAAATAAAAGTCTTCCAATCCACAGCCGCCAAATTTGTTACGTAGGCAACCTACTGATTGGAAGGCATTATAAAATTTGCTGAGCCATATATTTTAACAATATGGACCCGGCAGTTCTGCAGATGGTCTGACGAGGTTAGAACTTACCGACGGACACTGGACAGGATACTGTACGTGAAATGCATTGCACACGTATGAGGCTATGATAATGAAAGATTGTTCTTCAAGACTTACCGGCGGAATGGCGCCAGGCACTATGCCTGTGTAACTGTAAGTGTAGCTCACACCTTCGAGAACGGGACAAGGTGGAGTCAAGTGCTTACACACCCCACTCCGTGGTAATGGTATCGCCATGGTCTTGGAATTGAACCCCCCTCCAACCTTAACAGCTCCAGCGTTGATGTTTGTGGCTATTTTAGGTTGAAAAGGAAAAAATGTCGTGGTTTGTGAAACGGGAAAACAGAATGCTGATAAATTATCACTGAGAGGATACTGCAGAACAGTTAGAGTTTTGTGTTTGTACTTCAACAGAAAATCGCAAAAAAGACATAGTTCTGCTCAGAGACAACTGCAACTTTATCCATGTCTCCTCCACTAGCCTGTACGTAACCGTTTGAACATATTCAGCCTCCATTAAAACAAGCCAAACAGTGTTTTTTACCCAGTACCAAAATGAAATTTAATTCAATAAATGTAAGCAGGTGGCATTCTGCGCATTGGGCGAGAGAAATTCGCTTATTTGTGTGAAATGCTATTTGAAAACGATGGAATTTTAGCTGCTACAATCCGAGAAACTGAGGCCGGAATCTTCTTTCTTTCAGCTAAGCTGTAGAAAAAAAAGCTAGAAAAATGATGTGAATTTATTTGACCACTCACCTGTTGTAAACGTTATGCTGAAGGTAGTTGTTCCCCAACGCCGGATAATGCAAGGCTCACTACTGCATGGGAGAATGTCCAGCAAATGCACATTACCAATGCCCGTACCTGTCATGCAGAAAACCAAAGAAATAAGATGTCAAATACGCATGGGATTATTTGCTTTAGTTGAGTTTTCTATGCGTGTTCGAGGAAAAAATCATTTGAATTCATGGTTGTCCAAATTATTCGTCAGCCAGAAAGTGGGTCTCAGGCAGCCACATATCACGAATTTGTCTACCTCGGATTCACACAGTTTTGTTGTTATTCACTTTTACAGCCATGTGAATTGATAAATATGACCCAAGGAATCAGTAGAGAGCCACCCAAACTTCCATTTGACGTTTCTGTAGGAGGCATCCGACGCTCGGTACAGTCCATGTAACTCGTGGCAGCGAACTGATCGATCTGGGAAATCGTCTAATGATGCAAATGGTTCTCTCGACAAAAGTAAGATTCTAATTTCAAACAAAACCACAAACGGGCAGTCTGCTCTCAATAGCCGTTCACCTCGATGGAACAGTGTCGGCCTAAAACCTTTCAAAATAAACATCTGGTAAGACAAAATGGAAAATATCTAACGCCACAGATCTTTAATCATGGGTAGGTCTACCGGAATAAGGATCCCTTACAAGCTGGCGAAAACTACCAATATTCTGACCACATCTTACAGGCAACCGTTTGGTGTTTGACGGTGAACACTCCAAAGGACGTCATCCAAATTACTTCAGACAGCCAACGAAAGGTTATATATATACATATATGTATATATGGTTGCGGGCTACATATGCAGTGAAGAAGTTAGAAAATACACGCCCCACTCGCGAGTTGGGGGACAAAACTAGTCCTCAGAACAGTGACACCTAATATTACGCTACGTATTTTCAAATAATTTAAATTTGTTGTTAATTGGGATACTTTCCTTCCTAAAACATTAAACTGTTTGCTGTTGCTGTTTTGCCGGAATTGTGGAATTCCAATACTATCAGCCTGTGTTGAACAGCCGGCCTCCTGTGCTGCACTGGACTCAGGTTTTGCTTTCATTAAAGCTCATCAGTAGTGTATTTCCATGGCCGTGAAGAAGATAAAACTCCGTAGAAGTGATATACAAGGCAAGTATAGTACCAATAACCCACCAGCTCACACCGGACACATCTGAATTTCCACGTCTGAAATAGCGAACGTATTCAGGATTGAGCAGTATTAGTTTACCCGAAATCTTCCTTCCCCCTACCTAATTTCGTGCGGACTCACCAGTATAATTTCGCCAGGAAAATAGCACGACTGTTCAGAAATTGTCCAGCAGGTTTCGAGCTTTGGTGGAGCTACCTGATTGTGGTGTCACACAATAGGTTCAGTCGGTCACACGAACAAGACTATCAGCTTGGTCATCGTTCGAGCAGTCGGGCAAGTCGATAACATCGCCCCAGCTTGCGCTAGTGAAGTAGTGGGAGAATGATTGTCTCGCATGTCAGATACCTGAACTTCAAACCGCTGCGTGGCAAAGAATGTGCACTACTAATGAGCTTGTTAGAGTGAAACTGGAGTTAACTCTTTCCCCTGTTGGATGCACCAAAAGAACTACGCCAAGGCAGGAAGAAGATTATTTAAATAAGGGTTACCTAAAAGTGGAAGAACATTGTTAACTAAATGATGTGAATCCTGAAACGGTATAAATCTCTAAGAATCAAAGACGCCCCAGCTGATAAGCTCCCTAAAAACTTACCACAATCTGTGAAATCGACGGCTTTCGTGATGTCCCATACATGGAAGACCACGCCACATAAAAACAGGTTAAAGTGTCGCATGATACAAGTTGTTGCACGTAAGGTCAGTTTCTGAAACTCCACAAAACGTTCATATAGCCAGGCTTCTTATATTAGTGAACAAACTAGGATTTTCTATTCCTAAACCAAAGTCACTTTCTCAGAGTGACAGGTATAATAACGCACAAACACTGGTTGTTTTACCACATGGAAACAACTGAAAAAACGTACATAGCACACGTTTTAACGACCGTCTAGCTCACCTTCTCTAACCTCATTAAAATAAACCAGTGCATTTTCTAGAATCCTCGGTAACCCGCGTGATATTCAACCCTCGTTGATGTCTGAAGTGATGCAAACTGATCGAATAAATGAGCACGGCCAAGCCGAGTTTTGTTTTCTACTTTCTTGTAAGCAAAACTTAAAAGTTTATCCGCTACAGGAATATTTGCTTCATGAAGGAAGGCAAAGTTCAGCCATGGCTAATAGGTTATCGACAAGGCTATGTTTATGTTCCAAGCAATGGGATAAAAAATGTGGCGAATAAAACACATACAAAATTACATGGTTACGCCCCTTGGCAGTGCGGCACACAAGCCTCCAAAACAGAACTCGCAATCAGTAGTCATAACAAGAATATATATATATATATGGCAACCTGATGGGCTAAGAAGTCTGATCCCGTTGTTTGAACTAGATGGGGTCACATTTCGGAATTTCACGGTAGAAATTCGGGAGAAAAAAGAGGGACACCAAAAACGTATATGTTCACCCAGGTTAATCGCAAGCTAAAAAGTAAATTGTCCATTCAGTTAACAACATATTATGGCTCACAAATATTGCGTCTTCAACCGCATTTCCACTCAGGCATTACAAAACTCCTATATTTAACACAGACGTTACCATTTGGATGGCAGAGTTAAAGGTAGAATTTTGATACATAGAGATCTATGATAAAAACTTTCGCTTGTCGTGCAGCAACGCTTAATGATTCGGTTTACACTTTATTAATGCAATTGACCTAGATAAAAAAGCTGAATCACTTCAGAGCTAGCAATCATTTTGGCCACCTAATTCGCCTTTGACCGGGTGCGCATTCGAAGTGTACCGACCTAAAATAAAAAAATTGCTCAAAGCTGGCCTCTTGGTCGAGGAAAATGAAATGAGAACGCAAAGTTCCGTCATGCATCACTCGTCCAACTACGCGAGGTTCAATTGATCAGCTCAAGGAATGATGACTTATTCGAACGCTAACAATCAAATTTGAACCATATATTCATATTCCGAAAGCCACGGGGGAAGGAAGGTTTGGACCAGAAAAATAACGTAGAACTTGAACATAGTGGTGGTGGATTTTGTAGCATTCAGACATCAGACAAACCAAGCGGGAATCATCACCTCTAACAGCAGTAAATCAGGAATACGCACTAGCGATCTGCAAGCGTGAGAAATGAGTAAAGGGAGTAAGAAGAAGAGAGAAACTAGCAGAATGGAGGCTTCACGAAAAATTTTCTTTATGTTCATAAAGAAAACAACTGAGAGCAGCTTCTTCTAATATCCAGAAAGCATTGGAATAAACACAACCGAACATCATGCCGAATTACGCTCCGTTAGTTAAATCGGTTCAGTGACATTTTTGGGTTTCATCCGACAAAAAACCGCACAAAAACAGGTGAGCGTTATCTAAACAGACCCGTTGGGAAGCGGGAGCAATCACGCCACCGAGATCGGCCGAGCACATTTTTTATAGGGTTTTGAACAACGTGCAATCAAGATCACGTGGGTCCTAGTCAGGAAGGAGCAGAGATCCGAAGTTACTCATTGTCACTGGATCTGGTGTCATTTCCCGCTGTAAGGTCATGAGCTTTCGCCCACCAACTCTCCTTCATCGATGGCTTGGAACAAAAAAACGACTTTTTCGGTAGGCTATTACTGTGCAACTTCTATAAACACGTTCTTTTTGAGTACTTAAAAACAACTTTTGATGCGGAACGAAAAGATTCCTCTTAATCTTGGAACAATGCTGAGAGGAAGCCCATATGAACAAGCAGATGGATTACGCAGGATAAGGATCTAAACGCGGAGACAACAGATCGGCAGCCAGGGACTCAAGCATGCGGTTTCTGGTCCTGAACAATTTGCCTTAAATTCATCTTTGGGGGAGCACAGAAGCCCATTCTGCCGGATAAACGTAGTATTGAACGATTACTCAAAGTCGTCAGACAGCTCACAGCCGCTAGGTCTTTTTGCTGAAATATTCTGTGAAATTTAGTCTCACAGCCAGTTAAGTTTGGAAGTCTACTCAGTCCAGCTGTCGTAGAATTTTGAGTCCCTTGGTTGTTCAGCAATAGTTGGAAATATTTTGAAATTACATCGTCTGCTATTGGAACAGAGTGGAGGGGACCCACTGGGGCGATCTAGTTTATAATTATTGTTCGAATTGTGCATGTGCCGGATACACAAATGAACCGTAGTGATGCACGTAGTAAACATTGTTCGACCGCATGTATTATTTTCTTCTTCCCCTCCATGACTTAGTAGTCGTAAGAGGTATTTTGAGCCAAATCACAAGAGTGGAAATTAGCAAAACATTCGATAGGTTCAAATGCTAATGACCAACCTGAATCCTATTAATAAACAGCAAGGGGTTATGCTCACTCACAATGAAATAGAACGCCTGGCTAACTGCGAACTCTGCTGTGTGTACGACCTTGTAAGCCACCGCGTGCTAGATCTCATTAAATCAAGTTAGTCCTAGAAGCGATAGGCTAGTTTATTCTAATTACGTTCATATTAGGTAACACGCGTTTTGTGGAAAACGCATTCCGCATGTGAGACGAAATTTTCACAAACGGAAACAATCGGAGATGATCGTGCTTGATCACAGCACTCGCACTGTCATTTAACCTTGCGTCACTCTTGGCAAATAAGCTTTTTTTCGCAAAGTTGGTAGGTACTTCAGGTGTGATGCAGACCTTAATCTTGTTGACATATGACATAATACTGGTTACTGCTATGATCGCAGTCACTGATGCTCTGGAGAGTTCGGAATTTGACTCCCTGAGCAACGGAATCGCGCTTTAACCACCGATATGCCTCAAAAAGCTTTTCTGTTGCGCATATCAGTAATGTATAAGCTTTGTTTCCTGAAATAGAAAATACATTACGGTAACTACAGCAAACGTACATTCATGGACGTTGCAAGTGGTCCATGAGTACCATGTCCCAACTCGCTGAAATGTTACATTTTCAAAGCATTGGTTTGTTCATGGTGGAATCTGTCAAGCGCATCAGGTTCCTGATGCGTTCAGGAAACTTCTGTAGAAAGTTCTGTCTCAAGAGTTTTTGTTCACGAATACTAAGTCAATATACCGTGTGTCACATTGGCGTGCATAGTAAGCTGATCAAAATGGCGTCTTTAAACATTTAGGAACCGACCCAGTGGGGCAAATTGTTACTCACGTATACTGACGTAAACTGCTTTCAATATTTTCCACCTGGCATATAGGCTTACGAAATGTGGTGTTGGCAGTTAAGTTTATTTCCTTCACTATTTGCACTTGCACTTTCAATAAAGAACCAGCCACTGGTGTCTATATCATTTTTGGACGAGCAAGTACCATTGTGAATCATACTTTTGCTTCTAAGTGAATTTACAGGATTCCTGAAAACATAGTTTAGGAGGGATATGCAACTTTTTTTGTAAATGTTTTAGCTAACAGTGTAACAGCAAAGCACTATACTTGCGATGACGATAGACTGACATATAAGGATTTGATTTGCCCGGAAAACCGAAAACAGTAATATTTTTGGCTAGTGATGTACCACTATAAATACTAGCGTGCGGAAGTTTAAGATACGGTGATTTTGAAAAAGTAAACATTCTTAAGCATCCCCTTAAACATTCCTTGACGTTCTTTGGATATTACGCAACAGTTTAAACACTCGAAAATGTTCCTTAAGTTTCGTACCAACTTCCACCAGTTATTGGATGCGGTGACGATACTTTGACGCCTGAGCAGTCTCTACTTGCCCTTCATCAGTTGTATGCACAGCTATACCACTATTACACAATGATACGTGCGGCCAAATGAATCCATCAATCAATTTACAACTGTGCAGGCTTGTGAATCGTAAATTACCCACCCGTCAGTTAAATGAAGTCATGTCATTTTACTGACCAAATCCGATTAAAATAGTTCAAGCATTCCACCTGCCTTGAGTATTTCTTTGCTGCTGAAATGCCTCTTTTTTAGCTTATGCCAATGCTTTAAGGAAGTGGAAGACTCATTCAACCCATTTTTTTCTCTGTGGCAATCTCGAATCCCTCATGGTGGGGCTTTTATTTTCCCGCACAATCTGCACTATCTTTAAATTAGCCAGAATGTGATTTTACCTTGTCACACACACCTGAAACTTGAAAATCGTTTTGATGAAGCAGTCTTTTGGAAAACCGATAGCACCGAAAGCTCGCTCGACTCAATAAAAGTACCACGGTGTGTGGTAGTTGGTGTAACTTACTGCCTTCCGTTGAGAGATTCGACGCGTCCTGTGGGGTCAGTACCACTTGAAGATATTGCTTTCGCTATAACTGCCTGGTCGAAAGCTCCACCTAGCTTAAATTTAGGATACAAAATTAAGTCGTTATGAGACCCATCCAGCAATGATCCAATTGTGGGTTATCTAGCTTTCGATTCCACATTGCCGTTGATTAGGCAAAAGTCAACACCTCCGCAGATTGCTAAGACGATCAAATTATTGGTGTCTAAAAATAGCGCATAGCACAATGTGATTTAGGTTGATTCAGAAACAAGCTAATGACTAAGGTTTGTCGTCAGGTAGCGGCCCCAGGCCGGAAGACCATCCACTAAACAGTGGTTCACCTTCAAATGATACAATAAGCGCCATCATTGAAAAGCTCATATTCAAGTGAGTGTGGCTATCAACGCATGTGGCACGCAAGGTATGACAGATCAAAGGTGCACACATGAAGAATAAAGTAAGTGAGGAAAGCAGTTAAATCGCTGTAGTCAAATTGCACTACGTTGATGTGGCTGCGGCCTACTGAGCCGTCAACCACAAGGTAGCATTTTCACTAGGCAGGGAATGACATATCTCAAAATCCACAGAAAGGCCTTTTCGCTACTGATATGGCATATCGGTAGTAAATAATTATCAGCACTTAATCAGTAGTGACTGGTGTAAGGAGGAAAGCCTTTCGTCGCGGAGCTGTTTATTATAAAACACAAACCAGACGGTTACAGATTATTGGACAGGAAAGTCAGACTCTCATATGCATGATGTTTTTAAAAAAAATGAATATCCCTCTTCGTCTCGAACGCATTTTCTTGAACTCTCCTGGATATTCATTGACTATCACGCAACTGTACACGAATGCTGTGAAGCAGTTCCACTAATTCCGTAATAAATCCCACCTTCCATTAGATCAAGGCGGAGTTACAAGGAAACACATATTACTCGCATGGCTAATCAGTACTATCCACCGTTACACTGGTAGTTGCTAATTCCTTACTGATCTGCACTCACATTAGCAACCGTGTGTTCTGTCCATTACGGTGGAAATTGTATCATTGCTGGAGTGTGCACTGTGGATACAAGAATAATCTCATTTGAGTTGCCCGAGTATCGCGTATGTTAGTGTTCTGATTAGAATGTGCACTATGGATCAGAATGACCGTGTGTATTCTTTATGTATGCATACGTCTGAGTTGCTGAGAAAAGGAAATTTTACAGCTTGGTTAGATTTTGCACATCTTTAAGTTTCTACCTTTGAATTTAGCATTAAATGTATGCGAATACACTGTAAGTATTCCTTTGAAAAATTCATGAATTTAGCTTCGTCGCTACTGACACGTAGAGAGACCAGACCATACGTGTTGCTCCATCGCAATTCAATATTGAATTTCATTGCTTTTGATACGGCTGAGCAGCACGCAATCTTAGAGTCTTCGGCGAATACTTAACAATAATCTTGCTGCGTATTAAGTGCCACGTAAGCAATAGCCGTTTCATGAATTAGTCCAAAATGATCATCATTCTTATGTCTGTTTTTATCAAAATACCATGGGCCAGTGAACATTCTCATGAAAACTGGGCGTTATGTTCACTCTGATGATTGATTGGCCAGCCATAGTTCGACGACTCTCGCACGAATATATGATAGCCGGTAGACAAATCTTCACCTATCTACCCTCTTATTGTAGCTTGAAAATGAATGAAGCATGTGTACCTTATTTATAGCACCTTCGGGTTCACACCATCAATACGTTTCCTCACCAGGAGTTTAGTTAATCACATCTTACCGAGACCTTGGTTAAACAGACATATTCCAGTGAGTTTTGTCTGTTCTACGTTTATTCTCGAGAACGGGACTGGTGTAGTTAGCTGACCATGTAAACCTTGAAATATGAAGCTCAGGTGCAGGCTGATTAGTCGCGATAATAATGACGGCGCCCGAACAGTGCATTATCCAGTCCTATAGAGAGAACCTTGTGCATCTCATTTTAATTAAGAAAATAACTTCAGAAATTATGTCCGAGGGCTGGCCTAGCATTTTTCTTTCCACTGGCGTCAACTCGCCCAACACTGGTGACCCCACCATATACGAAATGTACTAACCTTTAGTGGCGAAGAAGGCTGCAAACTTAGCCACACAATAACATGACTGTGTTCTTGTGGACGCAACTCCCATCTGTTTCTGCGAGCTTCATCCCCTGGCTACCAAAACTAATATGTATTCTAATTAACTTCGCATCACACGTTAACTTTTGTTTAGCCAACTTTCGTATCTTATTTCAGTAGCGTGTCAAAAAACTTTTGAGTAAGCCAATAGAAGTTCGTTATTTTTTATGGGCACGGAAGAAAAATGCGTCAATATGAAAAATACAGCGGAGCAGCGAGACCCCAGAACAAGACCTCTGAATGGAGTGTGCAGCTTTTTAAGGTGCAAACTATCAGTTTCTCGTTTGTAATCCTAAATTGGAATTAGCTTGTAGTTTGTTGTGACCGGGTGCCTTTCGAGCATTTGGTTTGTCAGGCAAAATCTTGTTATTCCGCAATTGTACAGAACATGGAAATCCCATGGAATCCCACAAAACTTTACAGGAGATAACGACGGTTGATTACAAAGTACATTGTACATATTAGAGTCCCATTGTTTTGCGCAAATTGGACCAGTGCACTGAGTAATATGGTGCTGCAAGTGAGGTTCAGTGAAAGATTGGCATGATTTTGGACTTGAATTTGAGTACAAAATTACCGGGAAATTTCTAGATTTTCCAAAACTGTGAAAATTATTATTCACTGGATTTTCAAGTCAACGTGAAACAAAGGCGGTCTGTCACGTCAGAAAAGATCTACGTTGGCTTATTTTCAGGGCAAATAACTGCTTGTTTCGATTTATCAGTCAGGGTTAGATAAAAATTCCCAATCTAAACAAGCGCGAATTTTTTTAATAATTTCACAATGGACTGCACGACTGAGATGCGGATTTATATTGTTGGGGATAGAATAACTGCTTGAGAACTTTTAATTAGCTGCCTGACTCTGTTCTCAAGTGCTGTGCTGAGAACATCATTAGGATGAGGTCATTCTTTACCGTTACATAATGCACATGAAGCACTGCACACAAGAGACCGAGTGTGTAGTAGTGGCTTGCGTATTATACAAGATATCTGTCAATTCTACGTTTTACGTAGTTCAAAGTTTAATATGTGGAAATAGCGGATGTCCTTGAATGCATGACCACAGACCAATTGATCTTCTGATGCAAACAAATAAATAAGGATATCACGAATATTATAAGCAAACGGCTGCGTTTGCGTCATCACATAAAGCAAATTCAAACAAGTTTGCACCGGACAATGCAGACAACCAGATAGTTACCTTGTCCTGTGACGCCATTTCAACAAAATGGTGAATGGGGGCAGGATGTATGTAAAAGCGAATAAGCTACCACCACTTTCATAGATTCCGAAACATTGAAGTGTAGCTATTTTTCCAGTTCACAGCATTTCCAACTGACATTTATACTCATGAAATCTCACCATGCATACTCTGTAAAGTTATTGCATGAGTTACATTGAGGATCTCCGCAGGAACTTCCATGAAAAGCGGATTAGTTTTCACCTTGCAGTTCCGTCTTAACTCCGTGTCCAAAACGATGAAACGACCTCTCAGGGTCATACATAAAGACCATTTTTTTTAGTCCCTGCGGCATATTTGTTATAAGTCATAAAAACGCGCAAGCGATATATATGCTGTACAAGCATACTTGCGCAGACGATATCGCAAGACTCAGGCAGGTCACCTGAAATTCAAACCCCCGATGCACGTGCATGTGCGCGAATAATGCATTCTTGCAATGGGAGCCGAATGAAGAATCGGCAGTGGCAAGCTTTTAAATACGACATTCTCCTGGCCTAGGAATTAGCTCCCTATTGTACATTCATGGGGTTTTTGCTATTCACCAAAATTCCTAATAACTTTTGCCTATAGTAGTATCTCTTAATTGCTCACAACGTGGATCACATAGACATAGCACGAGAAATATAAGACATCGAATCCGCGGGACCTCAATTCCTGTCGCTGTAGCTTGGAAGATTTCGTTTGGGTTGTAGCATTTATACTTTAACAACTCAAAGCGGAAGGAATAAAAACACCCCTCGCGTAAACCAAACGATTGGGGTTAAAGGCTCATCCCCGTTCTGCCACCTTAGGTTCAACGAGGTTTGGCGGTTGGACCCGTGAGAGTTTGCTCACGGATTTCATTATTCAAGCTTCATATCAAAGACGCGGACTGACTCGCTTCGGCCTTTTCGGATAAACACAGGCCTTCAAGGCAGAACGAGATAGACCGCTTGACTGGAGCAGCTGAGATCTGTAGCAAGCAACCTAAATATATTGGTTCCCTGAAGCCATATCAGGAATGTTTGTACTTTATTCAAGAAGACATAATTCTAAAAGTGCTGTTACAAAGTTCAAAAGCATCAGATTAACCTCAGAATCCGCCGATTACAACTTGAGGCGAGAAAAATCTTGCTTAGGACTACATTATTGTTCCGTTCCTCAGATTTTTGATAGGAATCCTGTGCAAATCCTGCAAATCGGTTGATTTGGGGGTGCGCTTTGCTTGCCTTTAAGGTAGCAGTTACTCTCGCTCATAATTTCACTTCATAAAACTCAAGAGTTAGAGTATGGAACTACCTGAATCGACTCATGCATGTTTTGCCACCCATATTGGATACAAACTCGCCATATGTTATTTTCGCCGGTAAATCCAAGGGGTATTTGAATCTTCATGTGATTTAGACTCACTGAGCTAATAGTTTGGATTTCCCAAGTTCCAAGGCCCTCAACCAAACATTGTATAGATTTTAAAATCTCCAATCATCAGAGGTCTTCAAGAATCTTCTCCAATCTGAGCACGTTGGGAGTGACCCAGGGAATATACTCGCCTAAATGTGAAGAATCCACAAGCGTGTTGCAGATGTAGTGTTGCTTCGCGGGTAACAACGCACTACTACCAAATTTCCCGTTTCCGAAGTCTAACCGCTGTGCGCATTGCCGCAACCGTCTGGCATGTCGGATTTATTTTTTGACAGATGTATCCTTTTTGTAATGCCTGAGTGTGACCGCATTCCACAGGCAGTCGAAATTGAAGACCAACTGGACGTCCGCGTTGGTGCGATTCATATTCATAAAAATACAGGCGACACATCTTAGTGGCGACCGAAAAAGCAGAACTCCAACTGGAACATACTCCTCTGTCTACATTTTATTCTCGACAGTCAACTGGGTATTTCTAAGATCGCTAATTTTTGCTGGCGTGCAACTTGTAGAGACATGCGGGCCGTTAGGTGCAGTAGGGCCAGAAAGACGAACTTTCTCGCAAATATCACTGAATTGACAAGGTGTGCGACTGGATATTGGTTTATATGATACCTGGCAGGCGGCAGCCAACACTCAGCGGAGGGTCACCCACTTAAAGCAGTGTGCTTGTTATGTTCACTGAACTGTGCTACCTGTTTGAGGAAAAGTTGCTATTTTGAGCCAGCGCAATTGAATTTGCATTCCGTTAGACTCTTACTAGACTAGACTTAATGTTGGCGAAAGTCGGCATATGCTGATAGGTTGTAAAAGAGGGAGTGAATGAAGAATAATTAGGAAGCTTACACAAATCATGATTAATTTTTGATGTCTCCCCTCACTGCTTTAGCTGTACACCGGGGTCTCCTGTATGGCTCATTCTTGCATTTTTTCTTGGTTCATGCAAAATATTTTTTTTTGTTTTTTAGCCCTTTCACCGGGAAAAAATACCCTCACAGTATACTATAGAAAAGAACTTTCCCCTGGGCAGAGGAATGAAGTTTAGTATTATTCGCTCCAAAACGGTGATATTTATTGTTTGCCCCACACATTCAGCACAATCGCATCCTGTCTAGTAACTGCACTCACGCCACCTTTCTTCCCATCTGGGGTGGATCTATAGGGCTTGTATTCCGAAAGAATACAAATATGAACGCATCTAACTGTCCAATTGTGTGCACCTGCATGCATTCGTGCACAAGCATCGTAGCGCAAATCCTCCAAATCCTTATATTTAGGCAAAATTCTATTTCCGTTTGCTTCACTATCACATATTTCATATAGCTTTGATATTCTATTGTCCTTTTTCTAAGAGGCTTTAAAATTCTCACTGCGATAATGTCGGAAATCCATCGCATCACGTTAGGCGATGTTAAATTTCGAAGTTACATGGTCTCACAATAAATGACGACCTCTGAGTGCAAACTAAGAACGCAGATGGCTCCGTGAATGCTTCTTGAGTACGATCTCGTTTATGCACCACAAATTCCACTTCCTTCAATCCTGTGGTTTAGTGCTTGACTCAAACTAGTAGGAGGATAATAAATTGATTTGGAAAAGTAAATCAGAGTTCCAGGTTTTTTCTACATGTTGCGTTTTGTTCACGATCAATTTAATAGGCTTGCTCTTGATACATTTGAACTGTCATGGGAAAGTGCCGATTCCAGAAAGCTCATGGCACATGGATCATTCCTGGAACATTAGTGAGGCGATATCAAGTAAAATTGTAATAGAGTGCTCGTGTTACATTTATATCGCTTGATATTTTTGAAGAAAGCACTGGAGATGTATTTTTTGTGGGTACAAGTGACTAATTAGCACAATAGTGGGAAAACATGCTTCTTTGTTAACGCCGAAATGAGGCACGTTTATTTAGTCAGATTTAACAAGGAGCGTCAGTGGGAGCAGGTATATTTAGGTTCCACTACTACAGCAACCACCTGACTTGTCACAAAGCTGTGTTAGAACCATATTCAAGTAGATCGAGTACATAGCGGCAACAATTAGTAGACGAAAAAGAGAAGTAAATACTATCAGACTCTGTAAAATAACGGCTAGCCGAAAAACTTCATTTGCAGATGCTTGGGAATCCAACAGCAAGCTTATTTACCAACGCAGCCAGAACATAAGAAAAACACGCTTTTGTATATCAAAAATGTCGGGGAAATGACTGCAAGACATGTACGGCAACACTGAATAACAGTCCGTATAAGCCTTAATACACGTTGAGTACATTCTCAAAGTAAATGGTAGGTTGGATGTTATGCAAGAGACAAACGCGTTCTGCAAACTATAGTGCGACGGATGCGACAAAAAACACGTTGTCTAAACTGGAAGAAACTTTGCACCAAGAAAACACCAGCACAGTGAAGAGAGCGATTGGCGTCTTGTTCTTGCGCACGCAAGAACAAAACGGGAACGCGGGTTTGCCGAATGTGGTATTCCACACAGAGATCAATCAACAAGCATTGAACCTGTATGTCAGCCGTTACCAGCAAAAGAACTACACAGTCACGGGACTCTTAACCACACGTGGAACTGAGTGACTTGTCGGCAGCCAACAGACCAATGTGATCGTGGAATGAAACTGCTAAAAATAGGAGGCTGCTGAATCGACCAATGAAGTGGCACCAATTCAGACTACGAAAGGTGCAGCACAATGACAACGGAGGGACAGAAATGCCGAATTGAATGCGCCTGATGGACAAGCCAGGTAAAAGGAACTGAGACCAAGAGCAACTCAGATTCCCAGGTGAACAATCGGATAACACGAATGCCACTTCTTGAGTTAACAGATGCCTTTTAAATAACATATTAGCAAAGACAAAAGGAGAGGAATTCACGAACGCACTGACGGAGTCATCCTAAAGGTGATTAAACGTTTGCAATTGAACTGCCAGCAGCCTATCAGATTAAATTACGTTCGAAATGGAATATGGCATATCAAACATGCCTGATAAGTCTGGTAGCACTAAAACTTTGTGTTTGACTGGGTTTCTAAACACTTGGAGGGAAAATATTTTCCCCAGTTGCAACACCCTACGTAATTATAAACAGCAAGAAAGCTTGATCAGGCCAACCTGGTTACGTGGAGTAATTTATACTTAGTAAACAATCGGAATAAATGCGAACAAAGATAATGGGCGAAGAGCATAACGCATATGGCTGATCAAAACACGATAAGGGCCTACTGTCACTTTAGCCGGTTCTTGTGCTCAGAAGTCGGAGGCAGACAATAGGCAAATTGAAGTGGAACTGTTCTTTACTTGAAGCACACCCGGACGCTTTGGGGGAGCTAGACTTCGTCGCCGATAACGCGGGTTCGGCGAAAGCGATGCCAGACACCAAATGTCAACAGCGCACTGCACATATCTCAGGTAACTTCCTGCTGAAGCACCGGATGGATACGGCGCAGTATACTAAGCTGAAGTGTATCACCAATTGGACGTTCAGCGAGTGATTTTTCGTCTTCTCTAGAAACTAAATTAGTTTCAACACAGGCGCATTAAACACCAAATTATGCCTTCTAGGTTCAATGCCAAAAAAACGGCAAGCATTCAATCGATGCGTTACACTGTTGTCATGTATGAATGTGATCTCGTGCAGTAAAATAGCACATTGGGCAGAAATAACGGTTGATTAACTGTAAGCAGGTTCCTGAAATGTTCTACAACATTAAAAAATTCATTCATAACGTCCATCATATACAAACATATTTGGTATTACCAGCAACCCGATCTACTCTTGCGCGATATATTTCAGCTAAATATTCCGCGTTTGATCGCGCCACCCTTCACCTGGCACGGTACTCCGGATATATCAGTATATTCATCTAAAGGAACACTACTTACCATGATGCTGAAGCGTGTGGTTTTGCGTTTATGAAATTGGTGAAATACGTAACGTTATAATGAAAGCAAAAGAAAGGTACAAAACACCACAAGCGACAGTCCACAATGGGTTTTGAATATCTTCAAGTTGACCACATAATTAGAGTACTTAAGTGTGTTTCCGATAACAATAGGTTCCATCTAAACCTAAGTTGTTCCAGATAATCTAATTGCACCATCCTGCAAGCATATTTGGATTTCAGTTGTGATGCAACTGCATCCAATCGCAACCAGCTTAGTCCCTATTCTGCTGAAGAACACTGTAGACACGATATTCGGTGAAGTATCCTTGTAAGAACAAATTCTACTGCAAAGCAGTATAAGTCGAGAGGTGTGCATAATTTTGGTCCATATGGGTCGAGCAAAAGCCCAAAGACTACATTTATCCGCAGATTTCCAAAACGGGTCACGCCGATCGCTTGTCGCCAAAGGGTTCAACAACCTGCCAGGTAGAATTGTCCTAAAAAAAATGAGGATATTTATGGCGGCATCGGAATCAAACGGTCGAGTGTATTTACCAGAACATCTTCTAACTAATTTAATACTCTAGTGCGACCCATTTTAGTGTTTATATGCTTTCAGAAGTTGCGAATCTGTGCATCAGCTCGTTTTGCGATCCTCTGAGCGTCTGTTGTTTGAACAACTGTGAGCTTTTCAAGGTTTAATAGCAGTTATATCACAACATTTTACAGTTTGATCTTGAACGTTTCGGACTTTTTTGTTTTGCTCCTGAAACTGTAAAACATAACTAGGTTTTTGGAGGTTTGTATCAACCGCGCTGCAAGCAGGCAATATAAGCCTGGCCGATTTTCAGGTCAATACTTCACCAGCAGCATTGGACGTAGGCGAGGACATGAAAAGCCTGATCTGAAGCATATTCACCTGACTTAAGAAAACGTATGGAAGTTGGGCTTGCCGATCAAAGTCATCAGTCACCAAAGGTGTATGGAACGTGAAGACATTAGCCAATATTTTGGTATGGAGGCGGTTGCCGTTCATATTCGATGGAACCTCACGTGGGGAATGACATTCATTGGGTACACAATTGTGAAAACCTGACCATTCCGTCCAGGGATTGTACAATGACGTTTGAATTGGCGGATTTCCCCGGTTACGATAGTAATTTTCAAGCATTGGGAAAAGTGACCATATAGACCAACCGTTGCACAGATTTAAGCTTCGTCATGAAATTAAAGGGAGAAATAAATGACAGAATTGAAAGTGCTTGTTTCTTTAGAGCTCTGTCTGCATATATA
>SJOL01007250.1:21959-44844 GCA_004794785.1 Opisthorchis felineus
GTACTTAAATGAGCACCGCATAATGATAGCTCATATACTGCCCGGTTCGGTCGGTGCAAGGTAAAAACTGTGGGTTTGTGTTTCCCCGCAATGCGTGTAATATTCAAATTCTAAATCGTCGGGAACAGAATGGTTAAAGACTCTCCGCGTGTGAATCATAGGCGTATCAATGAAACACACCTGAGGGCATACGAATGATGAGCCCACGAACAATTATCAGGCCACTGAGGCGGTTATGTTTTCAGAAGAGGTATTTTCCAGAAAATAAATGCAGCTTATGCCGGAAATCTGAGAAGCACTGCGCATCGTAAAAATTATGCACCTGGTGTTACCGCCCATCTACACGTTTAGTGGAAGTGGTATGTAATTTGCAGTGTGGTGAACTGATCACCATTTGTATATCTGGTTGTTACATACATATGATTGAAAAAAGAAATGTGCAAACTTTGTCTCATGGTGTAACCACCAGTTTATAGGTTTTTATCCAGAGGGCAAATAAAAACACTTTGACCTGAAATTCTGTCACTTCTCACTGGAAATTCGGAGACGTTTGCCTGTGCCATGAGTAGACGCTTGCTCGTAGCGCTCTAAACTTCTAATGGCAAATAAAACGTGCTTTTTACTCAACGATGTTTTAGTAGGAAACAATTTCCTCATCCCTATAGAATTGACTCGTTGTTTTGCTTCATGCATGCAAAATCTCAGGGGGCCCTGAAGCATTCCCCAATTTGTAACGGATGCACTTTGGTGAAATAGCACGTACATCAGATGACAGAACACGAGCTCCGTATTCTTGCCTGTTGCGTGCACACATGGAAACAGCCCTTTCACATTCTGTTAGTAAAAAAGGAGTGATTGATTTCATCCTAGTAAATCAGACCATCATATCTGAAACACTGGAAAATTGCAGGTAACCTTGCGAAGTGGATATAACAGAATCCGTAGCTTATTAAAATGCTCATGATCTAAGTAGCGTAAAACGCTGCTTCATTTTGCTGCATTTCAAGGTCTCTTGTTTACTAAAAAAACGTAAAACGGCATTTGATACCCTAACAAGCGGATGTGCGCACAGATCCAGCGGCACTTTTCATTTCGCGAATTTCCTCATACAACAGACACTGCTGCATCCTCTCGATTTGTCCCCTCATTGGTGCTACCTCTAAGGTTTATGGTGACATAATTTCCGGAACTCAGGATGCAGAATAATCTTGATATACTCACAAAATCTCTTTGAACAAATTCGATTCAAGGGATACTGCTCTGTTATACGTACGACATTATGACGAATCGCATACACTTTGAAGATATCTGGCTTTTCTTCATGCTGTGTGACTCAATATGTAATGAAAATTCCAAATGAAATCCTAGTAGGAAAACTTTATATGCGAAAAGCATATATCAGGTAGACGTATAATTCGGCTGGCTTGTGTAATGATACTTAATTGAACGTGCTATGATGTCAACTGCTAGCACTGCAAAAATTTGTGTAATTCATTGTGCCATTCAATCTTTCAATCTCAGCTTCCCTCCGTTAGTTTCTTCAAGTGAGAAACCGCATATCAAAATGCAGTCATTGTAGCCGCTACAATTTGTTGGTTACAAATGAGGAAGATAAGTAGGCGAAAGTCACACTATAGAGATGTCTTTAACAGTCAGATTGTTTTGTTTTTCCAGTGCGGCAGGAGTAAAAAGCTGCAAACTGAAGGTTGAATGTGTGACTCTAGGCTGCCATTGTCTGCCTGACACAACCGCATCCTTATATTTGTTTGTCTTGTCCTGCGGCTCCTATCTAGCAAGGTGGCACTTGCTAAGGTTCTTAAGTGGACCGGAAAGACTTGCGAATTTTCACACTTTTGTGGACTGACTTCCCTTACGTTGTCCCCGTCTGACACCAGGCTTTGCGACTAGAGCCCTAGGGGGCTAACGATCTGTAGCATACAAAGTATTTAGCCTAATCATCAATGCTTATGGGCTGTGACTAGCCTATCCATCGGGGAATAATTAATTTTCTCGACTGACGCAATGCTTCGGGGACACCCATGGTGAAAAACAGAACGCCTTCAAATGTCTCATACAGGGTATAGCCATGTAGGAAGTCCATATATTAGAACAGAACAAGCACATTGTTGTTCTTTTTACTGTTGTTAGGATAGCTGATGTAATTTCGTTGACAGACGTTTCGGACGTTTGCTAGCACTGACCCACACTTCCCAATTCTAGAATCGATTTTTTCTCTCACCGAACCGCAAGGACCTTTACAGCTGACCATGTAAACAGAACTGTCCAATAATTAGATCGGCTTCGCTGCAAACACCGGGTATGTGAGTGATCCAATCAAATTTCCAGCAGGATTTTGCACTTAGCAGGCACAAGCCGCGTATCGTTTTGCAGCATAATTCTTCAGTCTTTCCAACGCAGTCTGCATTTCCAAACCATCTTACCCATATCATTGGGGTTCACAATACGCCTTGAGAATATTATCATTCCCTGAATGTCGCAGATCGTTTAGGAAGGTTCAAGCGATATATATATATCGTGAAATTGAATACAAAGGGTGGAATACGTTACACTTTCTCGACCACACTTGATGTGGTGAAATGAGTTGATAATGTGCCTCCTACGCGAACGCAGCATTCGCGTAAGACATACAGAGCCCTGAAGTAGACGAAAATTTAGAAGGGAGGGATGTTTTAAATAGACGCTGCCGCACTTTCTGGTGGTCAACGCAGTGCAATCAGATTATTGTTCAGAAAATTGTGGCACAGTCCGAACAATCGCAGCTTGGTGAGGATGTGCTGAATTAAATACCAACATAGACAACACTCAGCTTGATATTCCCAGCTGACAAATCAGCCTGTACGTGATAATGCTACAGGACACCATGAAAACAATAACGGATGGGCGGATGTGCCGGTGGTTGAGGACGATCTTCTCGCGCCTTACTTATGCGGGAACTACCGAGAAGCGTTGAGGTTCTCCGTTTTGCCTTAGTGCTATATCGTTACCCACATGCCTTAGATCTATGTTATCCTAATATATATTTTAGAAGTAACATTTATCAATGTGGTGTTTTTCAAGTGCAGAGTTTGTAATGGCAGACTAAGATCACCCGTTGCTTACTCAGGCTCTCGTAATCAGGCCCTATGTAACGTGGTTGATACTACTGGTTTACGCATTTTCATGGGGGAAGGAGCACAAGGTCTGAAGTCGCGCATGCGGGTCGGGAGGGAAAGTTGGCTGTGAGTTCATAATGGAACTTGCAACTTTGATCACAAAGAGGTTGAAAGACTAATATGAAATGATGTGGCGTTTTTTAGAAGGCTGTTTCGTAAATTACAAAATGTGGTGCGATTTTACAGCGCATTACTATACGGGAGATTTCTTAATCGTCCATGCAGTGCTATTCATAGGTATGATTTGAGGCAGTAAACCTGGTTGATCGTCTGTCCAAACGCTGTATGAGATGAGATTTTTTTTCTACGAGACAAATTCTGAAGAACGGGCTTCTTACAAACATCACATTTTCCTCCCTTTGACTAAAACCAAATGTCCATATTTGCATGAGTTTCTCGAAGTTTCCTAAGATTACGCGATCTTTTGGGACTCCTACAGTGCCCAACCCCAGAAAATGCTTCCATCATTCTGAGAGCGAACGCATTTTTTGAAAACACATTGTATGGCGTCAGATGTCACTCTTGTATGACGCAGTTTATCTTGTTGGAGTTTGGGAATCTCCAGCGTTCATATTCGCACAACTCGAGTTTGAATTGTCATCGCTCCTTCTTGGAGTAACTAGTCGGTAGGTCCACAACAAACAAAGTATTCAATATACTGCACAGCTTACGGGTGGTTCATAAATTCCGCCGTCGCTTTTTTGTGCTCAGGATAGGCAGACTGACGTAAAAGCTTAAATGCATCCAGAGTAAGCTGTTGGATAATCCGCAACGCTCTGGCCTGTCACGTTAGACGTTTGGAGTCCCAACCCCATAACATGGCGGTATGAATGCGTATTTGTTTCATTATGGGCTGAAAAGCAAATGCAGTGCTAACCCACATTAATATGGATTGACCCGAATTATTAGGCCACGGCAAGATGGGGACAGCTCAGAAGAGTGTGATATGAATGTGAACAAGAGGCGAGGTTTTCACTTGGTATTTCATGCCCAAGCTAATTGAAATACATAGGTGCATTACGTAGTCTTGGGCATGTAGACTACAGTGAAAAACCTTCTTTGATAGTGGACGTTGCACGTACTCATGTTTTGCAGAACAAAATGATTTTGAGTTCATCAGATACATTAATGAGCTTTTGATTGTCTTGCAACCAGAGTGCAGTCATAGCCCTTTAGGTCGATGAATGAAAGCACCTTTTATTTTACGAATAAATACCCAGGGTTCAAATCTATTCCGGAAATACCGTGTGAACTTGCAGAGGCTTTAATTATCATTAATAATCCAGAAACTCATGTTATCGACGGTGGTTAGACAGCTGTGGTGATTGAATTGTCTGTGGTGCCCACAACTACAAAGCCACCCAAGCTAGCGTGATCATCTTGTTGTTAAATCAGTTCGGCAGCAAAACTTGTACTCTTGCTAGCTGGTGAAATTTGCTTTCATCCTTAGTTGAGCCTACAATAGATATATGCCATTGCTTCAGCGGGTTTATTCGCAATTTTGTCAAATTTTTTAAGGCATTTTTGTGCAAAATTGACTGTAACAGATGTAGCCGTTTAATCAATTCCTCATAGAAAGGCATCATTCTCTCAATGTGTCACACATCCTTGATATGTGCACTTACAAACCTGAGTGCACAATTTTCTAGAATAATCTTAACCGTGACAAAAATGTGATGCAGATAACGACTTAACTACCAGTGTGTGGAGACAAATCCCTCGCAGATTCATTCGAATTTAACAGTCGCTATCAGTGACATTAGAGACATCGGAGTTCAAAATCATGGAATAAAAATGGTTTTCATTCCTTCAATGTTTGTATATTTGCAACCGCTATTGCTGTGCGGGCAACGCCTAGCGAAGTTCTTCTAACATATCATTTCTCAAGAGTGATGCTGATCAACAATCGATCCCAGGTTGCCGTGATTACCGAGGAAGGTTCTATAGATATTGTGCTCGAGAGCAGCGCGTCGTCAGTAGATATTCATTTTGAACGCTCCCAGTTTCCTTTGATTCAATCGCAAATGGTCGTGCAGACCCTCTTTTCTTTAGGATAAATGTGCCGTGATGTCTACATTGCAATCATTCGCTGCTCAAGGAGCTCCGAGATTCCATTTCCTGAGAGGAAGCTTATATTTTTACTTCCAGCTGTCTACTACAGGCAGGTGCCAAAATTCTATCTGCCTGGTTCTTGCGTCGGTTCTCCTTCTTCAGAGTGTTCCCGAAAATTAAAAATTGGCAATTTTCCAGCCCCCTTAGCTTTTCGTGTGACTCCTTGTACACTTTATATTTTTGTTAGTTCCGCGTCCACGATTTTCTCGAGCGTTTCTGAATACAGATTATTTCAAAAGGTTTTTAAGGAATTAATTAAAACGCTGAGACTCTCATAGTTCAGGTTCAGTCCTGCGGTCGTAGGGTACGCAGAAGTGTGAAATCAGCCTATCCTCTGGGGGCAGATTTGCACTCAGTGATATTGGGTTTCCTTTCCACTTGCCCCATATAAAGTTTGTTTTCTTACTTGCGTTGTGCATTCCAAGCAGCAGTTTCCTTCATAATTGCATATCGTTTTCAGTTTGATTTCACTAGTCTTCTAAGCATGGCGTTCGCCAATTGTCCAGGAGGGCTGGGGCCGTAAACCTTGGGATCGCAGCATGCTTGAAGTCGCCTTAGAAAGTTTACCTATAAAGTCTGACGGTTTAAGGTGATTCCGATGCATTGCGCAAGGCTTATTGTGTCTGTTGAGTCACGGTTGTTAATACAGCTTCAAATGAATTTGCCCTTAGAGTGGGTACCAACGAGAAACTGCATTAAAATTTCGCCTAATTGGTTCTGCGATCGATTACGCGTACTATGGTTCGACTGCTTTACTTTTCCACAATTGGGCTTCCTGTTACTTATGCCTGCATCCGCGTATTTGTCTCCTGTCGCCTTTGTCTGGTGAGCGAGGTGGTGCTGCAAAAGTCAAAAATACAAGTCCGCTATCGTTCCCTCATTCGTAAACTCTATGGCATTTAGTTGCCTTTTCCGTCGAAGTTTACTTTTTTGATATCTGGATCCACAAGTATCATTCCCCTAAAGGGGTAATCGCATACCAACCGATGTTTGAAGACTAAGTTCATATCAGTTAAAATCACTACGTCATCACCTTCTATTTTTACCTCGTTCAGTTCGTCCCAAAAATTGCTATGCATTATTGACTGCGCCTCGCAACACACTTTTGATAAATTATCATATTCCTACTTGCTTTAAACGGATAATAATGGTGAATCCGTAGATGTCAAGTGTTGCATCTTGGCCTTCTTTATTTCAGGTGAGAAGTTCCGTTTCCGCTTATTTTGTGGCATATATCGGCAGTGCATTAGATGATTGGATTCACGTGAAAACCGATGCAACTGTACATCATTCCGTGAAGAATAAAGGGTAAGTTAATGTTTACAAATTGGTGACTTTTAGGGACATGATTAGAGCAACCGGGGGATCTATCTGTTCACGTAGCCTTATTACGTATGATGGGATCGCTGTTGATATATAAAGCACCGCAATTCTCACAGTACAACCTTCCTTGCTTCAAAAGGGCACCGCTTTGCGGACTGGATATCGGCATGCTAAATGATCTCAGGTTTTACAACACCACACTGCATTCATCGCTCACATATTGCTGTGCAGCTGAGGGCCAAAAAAATCTGTTGTTGTTGGGTGGCTTCACCTCTTGATTAACGTTTGTGCAAACCTTGTAAATCCTTGTGAAAGTAAGTAAGCGTGAACAGCGTTTTTAGCTTCACATAGCATGCTGGTTCTTACAAGCGCCACGCACTCAATTGGTAATTAGGATGCTGCTTGCTGAAGCAGGCTCTGAATACCGCTTCCGAGTGTGGGCAAATAATGATTTGGAACCAGAAATTGAAAAGGCCGTCACTATATCCTAGATGCGCTGTTGCTCGAATGTGTTAGCAATGCGTAAGTTTATAGAGTGGAACTATTCTTCCACATTGCTGTTATGGAGCAAGTGCAATCAACCACTCCTTTTATTATCCCATTGATTTCTTCAGCCTGTGAAACTTGAGTAGCGGGACAAAAGCTCACCTCTGTTTGCTACAGGTATACAAGTTTAAAACTACCCCATGGGTTTCAGAAGTATGTGGTCCCCGAGTAATCATCTGACTCTAGGTGAGTGATCATCAACTAAATAACTCCTCTCGATTTTCATTCATTTGCTCAGGAAAAAAACCTGTTTCTCACATCATGTCTAACCGATGGTTACGTACCGCCTCGAGATTACCCAGCGTGAATAGTCCGAGGACATTTGTTTCCGTGCCCACTTCTGATGTAAGTGAAGTGTTGTGAAGGGTTATCAAGCATGCCGGAATTTGTATGCCGTCTACAAGTTGGAAAATAAAATAATTATTATATGGTGTAGTCCGAAAAGTCACTCCCACCACTGCACAGGGGCTACAACAAGCAACATACGCCCTACTAGTGTAACGGTGGGTACTACTGATGACGCATGCGAGTAGTATGTGTTCTCGTAACTCCGCCTTGATCTAATGGAAGGTGGGATCTATTACGGTATTTGTGGAACTACCTTGTAGTTTTTGCTTGCAGGTGTGCGACAGTCAATAAATACACGGGAGAGTTCAAGAAGACGCGCTCAAGAAGAAGACGGATATTCAGTTTTTAAAAACAACGTGCAAATGAGAGTTTAACTTTCCTGTTCACTAGTCTGTAACTGTTTAGTTGGTGTTTTTTTAGATAAACAACTCCGCAGCGAAGGGTTACCCTTCTTACACAAGTATTTAAATTTGTGGTGCTCAGTGCTTTAGAACATTTCGCTGATCAGTAGGACAAGATTCACGGGCTCAGCCACCTTTCAGATATAAAATGGAGCAGAATGTGCTCTGTAATTCTGAATACTGCTGTACAGCCTCTGGCCGTTTGTACCAAATCACACAAATCACCTCTAATTTTCTGTTTGTGGCGATCATATATAGCTCCTCTTCACTCCCGATTCTACTCCTCCAGTACCATAATCCGCGCCTTATCCACACTCATGAAGTGCCACTGTGATGATATAATGCCCATGAGCGTAATCCCCAGGCTTCATGAAACTCTGCAAATATCTTGATCTGCGGAGTATATATATTGTTTCGTGGAGTGCACTGGTGTCACACAGCTTCAACTAGTCTCCAGGTGTGCCACAACATTTTAGTTCTCACGTTGATTGACATACATCATAAAGGCTAGCTCAAAGGTTAGTGGTAGTCATCGGCTTGGTTAAACTATGTGTGCAAATCGGGGAGCTGTCATGCAGAAAGTCAAACTTCACACGCCATTATTTAATATGGTGCTATCATTAGGCAATTCCGTATACTCAACGCTCAATGTTCCTGGTTCGGCCTCAGTTGGGACAGTCTGATCTAATAATGACAGTTTCGCAACCCCTACCCCGAACGTTGGAGGAATTACGACGGAATGTGACATGAAAACCATGAATGTTGATTGCGGCGGTGTATTCAGAATTTTGCTAAAAATATATTACCACTGGTAAGACGACAGCTCGGCTGTAGATCAAATATTCAAGATATGCTGCATGGGTAGTCATGGTCCGCTTTTACAACAGATGTGATGTACGTTCACCAATTAAATGAGCCTCCCCTTGCGTAATAGCCTATTTGCACTAGATCTTTCTCATCCTTATGTGAGTTTTCAAATGATGTTTGTTTTGTACACCTGGTGCCAGCCAGAATGCCTCTAGCATATTTTTCTTCATGACAATATTGGTAGCGACGGTTGATTATTCGAATAACGCGCGCGAGATAAGAGTCTTTTGGCCTCACCAAGCCTAGTCAGCATCAATCAGAAACCATTGATCTTTCTACAAATCAGCGGATCACGGTTTGGTTTGAATAGACCAGGCGTCTATGATTCTAGTTTGTTGATGCTTTGAGATTTTCTGCTACTATTATGAAACTCTGACGCTAAATGTTCACATACTTTTTGAAATTGATAAACTTGGTGAAGAATAGTTTTTTTACTGTTTATTGAGAAAGAAAATATGTTAAGACGCAGGAAAGCCCCAGCAAACGTTTATTGATTCACGATTGTTGGTTATTGCTAGCAGAACGAAATTACGTCACCTTAACGGAAACACTAAGAAGACGAAAAATGGTCGCTGACGCATCCTTCTGTGCTTTTTCGTTTCCTCTTGCAGCTGTTCGGGATTCCACAGTCAACAAATACTGATTCCGATGTGACGGAGCTGTTGTACTTGAGCAGTAGAATGTTTATGTTATACGTAATACGTAATTCCTGGTCTTCATTTATGGAAATTCATTTTAAACGCTAACCTAACCATTCGTTCCGTAGAAATAAAGTTAAAATTGGTTTGATCCAAACCGGATTTTCTTTGATTTTTTAACTGATGTAGCTCGACTGCAAGACCTATGAGGTTGACCATAAAACTAACAAATATTTCAGCCTCTATTTGTTTTTAGGTCACAAGTAACGGACCATAATCCGGGGATATACGGATGTGACAGTCCTGGATGTTTATGCCTTCGTGGATATTTTCAACGTTTGAGGAAATAATTCGGAAATTTTGACGAGCACGTTACTATCTCGCTTACTCTCAGGATTTAAGGCAGCAGTAAAATAGTATTTAAGCTAACGAAACGACTTAGCTTTTTTCACTGTACTTAAGCATTACGAATCCAAGGGCAATCAAACAGATATATTTGCAATTTAATCCTCGTCCATGGAACGAAAGTTCTCACCAAAGGACACTTAGAACTGAGCGGTCGTATACATTGTTGGATTTTTAGTAAAAATCAAATGTGCGGACACAAGTTTGCAGGAGATTCACAACTTTGTCCACTGAAACATGTGTTGTACTCAATCTTGAGGTGTTTGAGACCTGATGCTGTTCGTGGAGGTATTAATTATGCACTCGCATAGGCGTGGTTATACCCCACGGAAAACAGGGTCAAATAATGTTTTCCTAAGTAACATGAAGGATTACGAATGCATAATCGGTTCGTGAAACGTAAATTGGTTTTCAGTCTCATATAACGTTCGTGCAAGCAGCACAGGCGACCATATTTCCTGTCCAAAGTATTGACGAACCCGTCGCCTGGTGGGTGCGGTTTTGAACAATATTGCGTCAGTACTCCGTGGCTTGCTGTTGAAGGAGATACCTTTGAGGGACCTGTCACACCTCGTCAGCTGTGCTAAATGCGATGACACATGCTGACACCCTTCGCCTAAAAGTATTGTAGACTTGGGAAAAAAGGTGATTCTTTATGGGCCCTAGGATTCTCCCGGTTACGACACTGAATTCTGTACCCAAGCCATAGTCAGAAGACAATTTATATCACTTCTGGTGTTTTAATAAGACTTTAACTCAGTGTGCAAGGTTTTGAGTGAGTTACTGAATTTTACGACCAAAAGGAGCTGATGTGCTATAATTATATTCATGAAGGTCGATGTAAGATTAAATGAACGCTGTCCACGCACGAGTGTAAGGTGTCCATCACGTGTGAAAATTGTGAAGGTTGTCACTGGCAATGGATGAAAAGCCAAGTGGTAGTCATATGACGGCTGAGGGCGTCCGTTATTTATACACAGTTTAACCACAACCTAATGATCAGTTCGGGGTTTAACCTATACACAATGCCATGTTTTAATTTCCACGTATGTATTTTGATATTGTGCGTACTGGAATTTACAGCTGCTCTGCGCTTCACCAACTGCGGTCAGTCTTTCAACAGTTCACAAACTACACGAATATATAGATAGATATATTATACAAGAAGCGAAATTGATTAAACCTGAAATCTGTTGACAATGTTTTGTAAGCTATAGATTCGTAGGGTAGTATCAAGTAAAATTCTGCAATTTTCTGCGATATTTCCTACACTACAACTATTGTTTCTGAAGCATGGGTGATTATTGTCATTTTATAGCCCCCTTAATTGAATTTGGTCTAATCTTCGTAGTTGACGAGAGAAATTGAAACGTCATCAACCCAAACGTTAACTCTATTTCAGAAAATGTTCAAGTCTGAGACAAAAGTGCAAATTCATTTGTAAAATCACAAAGGTGGCTAAGTAGTGCAAAAACTTGACATCAGCCAGTTGCATTTTCGACAAACAAGTCTATCTGAGAGATTCCTCATTACACAACTTCCTAACTTCTATATTTTATTTCAATATGTTCCATATGCAGGTCCAAGCGACGTCGAATTGATGAAATTGGACGTTTCACCTTGTGATAGTGACCGTTGCATCCTTCAGAGGGAGGAGCGTGTTACCATCAGTATTAAATTTAGAGCACGTGAGTTCTCGCACAAAGCACTTTTTTGAGATATTTCTAACGAATATACTGAGCTCAAAACTGATCACGCTTCAAACAAATTCCTACAGCGTAACATCTCCCTGGGCTTTACTGCAGTGAATAAAAATGTTTCCAGTTTCCCAAATCCCAAATGCGTACGCAGCGAATTTGTTAAAGATCTCACGTCGCGTTGAGTTTTATAATTTATTTCACTGTGGTATACTATGGGTGTCAAATACCCATCGGCTAGAAGTATATTAGGTAAGGGTGATCCGCATACCTTTGTGGAGATTGTATGAGACAAATGGGGCGAGAAACATGGTAGTTTACATCTGTCACGCTGTTTTTAAGAATTCATATGGCGAAATGCACTTTTGACTGAAATATCTGACTTGATGGTCAAGGGATAATGTCTGGTTCCTCATAAATTCTGCATGTTGAACGATTCTTTTTCTTGAACAATTTCTTTTGAACAGTCACAAACGTTGATGCTGGAGGTCATAAAGTTGAGCGTGGTGAACGCATTCTGGTATTGCTCCCTCAGAATGGTTTATGTATTCACGTGACTCCAAGTTGTCCGATCAAAAAGGGAGCCGAATACATATACAGTTACACGGGAAGGGTGCCCGGCACCGCCGAAATAGTGAGTGGCGTGCAGCACGAATATGCTTTTAGCTTAACCTCAATGGACTGATAGAAAACAGAGACGAGACTGTATACCCTCATGTCTTTTATGCTCAGTTTGCATTATTTTTCAAATTGCAGCACTCAGTTACTTTGCTTCGTACGCTAACTTATCTTACATAAAAAGCAAGATAGTCAGCCCTATTTAGATTCTATAATTCCCAGCTGATGTTGCAAAATAGTCCATCAGGAATGCTCAGGTTGCCCATAAATGTTGCCCGGTAAATGTCTCATTGCTGATATTAGTGTTCCGGACTGTCTTATTATTTCCTTTTTCATAGGGTCCAGTGAATATTCGATGGGAACTTTTGTATACTGATGGCAGAATGTTTCTGTGTGTCGAATTTCCGGTGGAGATCGCACAGACAGCAAAGGGGAATACAGCATTATTTTTTTCTTTAATTTAAATTAATAAAAACTTCAGTAGTTAACACTTCCTTGCAATAATTTGAGTATAAGTATCAAGTAAATAAGCTCAAGATCGCAAGTATGAATTCGAGCGTTTAGACTGTCTCATCTTAACAATGTCTTGGTCCTACTAATGCTGAGGTGCAGAAAACGCCACCAGCGTGTGGCTCGACAGCCTGTAATAGTTCAGAGCACTGAATGAGAAATCTTTGTCTTTTAGGTCTTGTTCCCATCAAAATGGGGGTGCACTAATCCTAAACACTGGAACGATCGAAAACACAGAAGCATAATAAAGTGGGCGGATAAACGCAAAGAAGTTTTGGTAGGGTTGGAAGAGGGTGCATATTCACTATGTTTCACGAGCGCAATATGATTTATCCTCGGTCAAAAGGTCTTCCAATGCTGTGAAAAGAGAAAAAAGGTATTGTTTTTCTACGCAACAGACAAATGTTAACTGACGATGAAATCTTCGCCCAAACTTTTATTTGAAGCACTCTGCATTGCGCTTTGATCGTGACGGGCATTTCTGAAGTTAGATTTTATCCTACATGTCTTCGCAATTTGAAACTAAATTAGGCAGATATGTCCCCAACATGATCATATGGCCTGCCCGTAATTTTCTCTCACTTGATCCGCGTCGCATGTATTCACGGATTTAAGGAATGATACACAGGATCGAGGCTTTCGTCCAAGATTTCCGCGTCGGTTTTCTTCTTGTCGTTCAGCGGCTGCCGTTCAACTAAAAGCACAAGCCCTTTAAGTTCCCAGCGAGGGGCAGTAAGCTTGCCACCGCCAAAATTCGCATAAAAAGTATCTAACAGTCCTTTCAACTGGGTACTAGATGGAGCACGGCTAACGGTCGGAGTAAGGTTATTGCACGCAGCAACTACCCGAAATGAGAAAATTATTTACCTGATGCAATAGTGTGCTCTGAGATTGAAAATCTTCATAGCATGTCCCCACCGTGTGTTAGTTGGGTCAACGGTGAAATACTTGTTGGGCATAAGTAAGTATTAGGTGTCCTCGGAGGCGACGATAATCCGGAGGACAATGACAATGACCGCAAGAAGTGTTTCATACTCCACGGATTTGGACTCTCTCAATCAGGATTACGTCCTTCTTGCATCCTGAGTAAACAGCTTGGCTGGCATATTCAAGCAGCAGTCTGACATAAGCCCCATAGAGTATTTAAAAGCCCATCCGAGTGATAAAAGAAAAGGTACGCCGAATCATCCGTAGAATGGATAATTCCCTTTGAGCTGATTTCTCATGGTGCTGTGAGAGTACATGTTTGAAGAGAGGCAGATACCGAGATCATTTTTGGCATCTATCCTCGTGGTAACATCTGGTCCATTCTCATCGTCGACGAAAAAACCGTTTGCTGAGTCACCTTAGAATGATATATGAACGCAGTTTTCGTCATTCAGACAAAGATGCCATACCAGCAAACACTAATTTTCAACGTCTACATCCAGAAAGTAGACATGGACTTGAAAGAAAATCTGGAAGGCCGTTGACGTAGATCAGAAACAGGAGACCGACGCCGGAGAAGAGTAGGTCGATCATATCTTCACTTGGAATTTTCTGCCTAGTAGGAACGCCCTAATACAGCGCAGAATGTCTCCATGGGACTGAAGTTTCTGGGGCAGCGAGATGTGTGGGACTCGATCGATTGCTTTGGAGAAGTCGAAAAATATGCCATCCAATACGAGTCTCCCGTTCTTAACTTGAGTTTGGCTGCGTATAAATACGGACACGTTCATCACGAAAGAAAGGTTCAGGAGGAATTCGCGTTGAACCTGGGATAATAACTTGCTGACAGTAAGGTTGATCTTGGACGGCTCGCTTCAGAATGCATTTCATCGCTTTACACGGTACCCTGGTGAGAAAAATAGGCCTGTAGTTGCCGGACAATGTTTGGTCACCGGTTTTGTAGTTTGGCGTGACAATCGCTTCCTTCCAAGCAGAGCAAACGTTGCTTTCATCAAGTGAGTCACGAAATATCATGTAGAATTGCTTGACAATGTTAACAAAGCTTCCTTGAGGATCCTTGGATGGACTTCGTCTGGCCCCAACGCCCAAAACTGGTTTGTTTTGTGCAAGAGTTGAAGAATGTCCTTCTTCGTGAAGAGTAGTCTAGTTAGAGACCTTTCGTTAGTACGCATTGACACGATTTTGTGTGACGGGGTCGCCGGGGCAGTATACGGACCTGTTCTCCGTAGACTTCAGGAACCACTATTGGATCACTCGTGGGTTCCTTGTCCCTGAAGGAGAACCCGGCTAGCCTATTTATGCAGCAAAGTCTCATGTGCTTAAAAGGCACGTTTATGTTTCTCCGATCGAGGTCTATATGGTGGTCCGTTTTCTTGTGTCCCGTTTGCTGATTTCTGACTTACAGCGATTCCACGTTCTACGAAACGTCAGGTCATCTTCTGTGTTCCCTGTAGTCAACTTTTTGAAAAATAGTTGAGACCTCTTTACAGAACTCTTTTGGGTAGCTACCGGGCCATCCGACTGCATGCTGGTTCTTTTGAGAGGAATATCGCGTCAGCCTCGTGGGCGTTCTGTAAAATGGTTCTGTATAAGTCCCACACTAAAGCTGGTCCAAGTTTAAATTGATCAAGAAAGACGCGCAATCCTAAGAAATCTGAACGGCAGCACTTCCGAATCCACGTTTGAGGTTCGGGATTTCCTGTACAGTAGAAGATGAAATTAAAGGTCATCATGTAGTGGTCACTGTGTCCCAGTGGAGCACTAAGTATCACACGATCAACGAAGTGTCTTTCGTTCGGGATCACCAAATCCATGAGGGATGGTATATGGCCTGCAAGGAATCAGGTGGATGCGACGATATTTTGAGTCAAAAAACTTTGTTGAACAACTTTGGGCAGCGCCACCACAAACCGTTCACCATAAACGACGTGCTGAAGCACCGTCTAGGAGGCCTTGAGATCGTCAAATACACCTGACAGAAAGAGATTTGTGAAGTGATAGCTGGAGGAGAAATGTTCAAGTGTTTGTACGGGGAATTGATCATCTTCTGGAGGACTCTATGGGCAACGATATACGGCACCGAGAAGAGGAGAACCGGTCTCACGCAGAAGGATTTGAATGCACAGCGCATCGCAAAAGGGTGCAAGCGTTGTGTCAGATAGGACAACCGGGATGGGCTGTACCGCGTGTGAGTATTAAGCATACTCACCAGCCCTCCCGCTTTCGAGACATCTCATGTGAGCCAGGTCTCTGTAAGTGCGATTATGGCTGGCTTTTTAAAGCAAGCTGAACGCTTATTATCGCAAGGTTTCTTGAGAAGACTGAGGCAATTTGTGGACAAGCATTTCAACACTGTCTGCTGCCTACGAAGGTGTTAAGCCAATAGATTTGCTACCAGAGAGGTTAGCTGATTTAATGGCTGTACGCCGGATTTACGTCCAGGGCTTCTGTACATTTGGCTGTGGCTCAGTGTGTTGATTGGCAGCAGCAAGAAGTATTCCTTTTGGCGGGCTTCCGATGAGGCTCGTTTTTGCAGAGGACTCTAGCTTAAACCTAGCCAGCAGCTTTCTGATTTGGCGACTTTTATGTAGTCTGTTTGACTACAGTCACTTTTTTTCTTGTTTGTGTTGACTGCCGAGTCGCCCGCAATCAGCGTGGCCTACTGGGTGTACGAAGGATTTTCCGGTCTGTTATTGTCGGATTTGTTGCTTTGGATTTCGGGGTTATGGGCCATGACTGTGTCCATAAACGGAGAAGGCACTTTTGCCGGAGTGGAAGTTTCTTATTCTCGGTGACTGTGGGGTTCTCGCAGCATTTCCTGGTGTCCAGATCAACGCATGTGGTTGCTTTGTTGATAAGCTTCATCGCTTTTGAGTTCACCGCGTATTCAATCCATCTCAGAATTTGTGACTTGGGCGCGGAGTTCACAGCTACGCCGTGATCGTCTGCTAAGAACAAAAGTGACGATAACCCTACGTACTCTTATACGTAGTTCGCGTACCCTTGTTTCAGACTTCCTTAGAGCACACAATCCTTGAATGGCCTTATCTGTCTTGGATTTTGTATCGATTGCTAGATGCAATAGTCTTTACAGTGTGACAGATAATCCATGGCTTAGCAGTTATTTGTACAGACTGAAATATCTACGTAAATGGACAAATCCCTTCCTCATGCAGATGTACTTAATAATAAATTATAGAAGACTCCCTTTTACGGCATTTTGCATGCCAAGGTGTTTATAATAATGACAATGTTGTTTGCACTTGCGAGAGCGCAGGCCTCACTCGTGAATCACTCCCCTGGGAGTGCGAATAAGGCTCACTAGCTATTGACTTAAATGCAGGGGAGTTGACATGAGTTCACACTCAAGTCACACATTCTCTCCTAAACCTGCGGGTCACTTTATAATATGCCTGATACCAGGGGGAGTAAAGATCCACGTCCGGCAGTTAACCGCCTGGAAGTAAAGTGTCAGGAGATTGTCTTAATTCCAAGTACGTTGGAATCTTACATGCGTCACTGGTTATCTTCCAAAAATGCTCAAATTTCCTTCACTAGGCAAGAGCAATGATCATTCAATTACATGTCCGAAATTGGGCGGTTCTGATAGTGGTTATGTTAAGGCTAACATATCGTGCAGTAGAATAACTGGTATTTTGAGGAAAACTTTTTCTTCTAACAGTACATCGCGAATAATACCCGAAATCAGGGTACCGAAAGCGTTATTTTACCGCCCAGTAAGTTTAAATTGCAAATCGAAACAAGTTAGTCACCGGAGCAATTGTACTGTTAACCACAATACATAAATCGTCCTTATCAGTAATACGCGTGGCTTCACACAAAAGCTAAAGCCTCTTTATATTGTGGACCACCATCCTTTTTGGGATTGACTGACTTACCTGCCTATCATAAGTTTTATATCCACATACAGGCAGACGTACTATTCTATCGGAAGATTTTTGGTGCTTCTCCACAGTCTTATTCTAAAGGGAAGATTTTGCCGCAGACCAAAGTCAAATATCGACGGAATGCCTAGGCCGACTTATTTGAGTGGCTTATTCGTCGTGGCAAGTTGAAAGCTACGAAGACACACTAAATTACATCAAATGAAATTTTACCAATCTTGACGAACTGCACACACACCCCTCAAAGCGTCCTTGATGAATTTATCAGAGTACAGTCTTTACCAGTCTGATGTTAAAATTTTGCCGTGGGTGAGAAAAGCCCTGAGAGATCGTAGAATTTCCGTCCAGCGGAATGTTGTACCTAAAGCCTAATCTCGGCGTCCTTTTTGCCGGTTCTATTCGAACGCATAAGAACCATGTGTACTTTGTTCAACGTCCCTTTGAATTGTGGTACATTGAATAAAGACACGCGGATGTCCGGTCTGTCCTGGCTTAACATATTGGATCCACTGCAATGTATGCTTCAAGCTCGGTGAGGAGATAAAAGTAAAACTATGTGAAAACTGATGCCCAATAGAATTGCTTTTTGTTTTATCGCACAAATAGGAGAAGAACAAACTCTACTTTAACTAAACGTTACTGGCCAAACAATTTCAGTAATTCAAACAACCAGTAATTTGCCTCCACGCCTTTTACATCTTTCGTGGAGTCGTGCAAATCTGCGTTTCTCACACTTGCAAATCTCCATCAAACTTAAAGCCCCTTATGCCCAATCTGTTCATCTCGATCCTTGAGTTCAGGTTTCTGCTGTGATTTATGAGAAAGGACAGCCATCTAGGCACAGTTTTGCCTAAAATATTTTTATGTGGATGAGGCATGGAAGCACGAAGGTCCTTTTCAAAGGAATTTCGTGGATAAAATTGGCGTACAAGCAAATATAAAGTAACCAGGTTTGTTATCATTCCCATCCCACTATTGTGAAGGTCAGCTTGCATTCTTCAGTGTAACGAAGCAACCGTTCTTTATGCAGTTGAGATTCGGGCCAACCTTAAGGGTTACCAGAGTAATTAGATGGTTAACGTAATTCGAAAGTGGTGGTTCGTCGCACATTGCCCGCTGGCAGAGTTGGATCCGTCTGCTTCACAAATGTAGCGCAAAACTGGTGTGATGATATTTTGGGCACAAGCGCCCCCGCTTGTTATATAGTATGCTACTGCGAAAAACGTCCAGTAACTCACATCATCTGATTTCACCCGCCCCCCCACTTGGTTTTCGTTTTTTTTTCGGAAGCTGCATTCGGGATATACAAAATTTTGGTTTCAAATTTAAGCGTTTCGTTGTGATACTGTCATATCAGGTGAGGCAGATGAAGCAAGATTAGTGGTAACAGTAACAGACCTTGAGGTAACCGTAGTGTTTTATTAGTGAATGTATGCGTAATTTGCTGCTAATCTACTATCGGTGGCTAAATACCCTAGACATGTCAATTTGTTCCCCAATGCTTCCTTTTTAATTGCGCAAACAACCAGGACATCAATATCTGCATCACAAAATGATACTGATGCGGTGGTCAACGTGAAACATTATATTTTCATCTTTTATCTAGTTGAGAAGCGAGCAATTAATGTTAGTGCGTCTAATTAGCGGACCATTCTCTCTACCCTACTTTCCAGGAGATACATATTACGCTCCACACTCATGTATCTGTTACATGGATATTTGCGAGTGGAAAATTTTCATGGGGTGATTCTTCAAACTTGAGACCTGTATATTTCAAGCTAGGTAACTCGTGCCTCACAAAATCTACGGCAAACAAGAGTGTCAAAACATACCGCACCTATCCGATGAGTCATCGTCATGTTCATTTGTAGTAGGGAAAGTGCGCTAAATACCCGGTTCATCTGGGAAGATCGCAAGTGTTGTTGTGGTAACGAGGTTATGAACGAAGTTTCAATTCTTGACCCATGTCCTTGGTCGGTTAATACAATGTTGCGTTAGTCACATTGTTTATTCATTGAAACAGGCCTTGAATAATTGCCCCTGTCACAGTGGCTAGAATTCAGGAGGCGAATTTTCAGTAGCTGAATGTCTACGTAATGCTTGCTTTTACGTTTGGTTTTAGACTCCTATATTTCTGAATACTAAATTTCAAAATGTCAACACCATCAATCACAAAGAATTTTTTAGCCGCGTTCTGGAGTTTAGTTTATCCGGGAAGTCAAAGAGTAAACGCATCACGTGTACGCGTATTATCCTTAAACAGATATTTGAATCACTCATTCAGATATTTGTACTTTGGATGCTTTTTTCATGAGCGCACTAGGACTGATTATCGTAGCAAAACGTTGTTGACGACAGACGGTATATCGTAGTGCTCAATCAATGGAGTGTACCAGCCGAAATTCGTAAGTGTAGCAATCCATAGAAAAAAACATTTGAGCAAAGAAACATCCTAGGTGGGAGATGATAGCGGAAGTTTCGTAATCTTGTCGCTTCACAACGTACAGTCAGTGCCTGATAATTCAAAAGGATATTACTGTGGTACCCAGAGAGATATTACCAGAAATACCGAGAGATATTACAGAGAATGCACCTGAAGATAGCGAGATTACAAGTCACTGGTCGGAAATTCACCAGAATTTGTCAGTACATTAGGAGGTAAGGATTCTGAAAGAATGCATAGGTAAAACAATAAAGGTCTATGTAATATCCTAAACTCAAATGTGACAATCCTCACGTTACCAATGTGAATACTGATGCTGCTTGAATGGTCGATGAGCAGTAAGTACATTGGAAGGGGAGAAGTTTATCCCAGATTCACATATGCAACTCGCAAAAGATTAGCAAAACCTGTAAATCCCAGAGCACCTGTGTCAAAAATTAGAGAATACAAACATCACTGAGAGTCAAATAGTTGTATTTCGCGTTTGGCAAACGAAAAGTCTTTTTTCCAATATACTGCATTTACAGCTTAGCTATTTTCTGTTAGTCAGCTAGATCGGAAATTTAAAGCCACAAAAACAGTTCGTTCCTCAGGGTAACTAATGTGTTAAACGCCATTGTTTTGATGATTTATTTTATGCATTAGATATTGAATGTTTCATCATATCCTGCATTGTGTGCTGACAAAAGGCTGAATCTTAGTAAATTGAGGGAAATCAATTTAATAACTTGTGCATAAACGGTCATCTCATGAAACGTTGCACATAACGGCCACGTAATTAGTAAATTTAGACCACCCTTTCAAATGGCTGGGTAGTGCTACCAGGCATCTCGGGCAGTTGCCGACCACCCGTATGGTCGCATGTAAAGACGAAGCTAGCAAACAGCTACAGAGAAACAGCAAAACCAGGCACGATATGTAGCAGATCAACACGGCTAAATTTATTGCGTCGCAAATTTCACTTTATATGTTCTCGGAGATATGACAAGATCAGTGTAGCCCACTGAGCCGATTATTATGTTCCATTTTAGGCAATCTTATAATAAGCTGATAATTAACCGGATCTGTTTTGAAGAGAAGCGCTGCATCTAATTTGCTAGTCCTCAAAACAGAGAAACTAGTCTTTTCTTCCTTCTATACCTTCAAACACTTCGAGCTCAATCACGAGGATGGGTGCTTCAACAGCACCAAAAATAAACATAAGGTACCCCAACCCTGCTGAATTATTCCGATGAGTTCACACAGGTGAGAAAAAAGCCCTGTTCCAGGCAGCATTTCATGAGTTTGGTCCATGTTCCACCCAAATGTGCACTGATCAAACTTCAAAGACTTAGTGCAAACTGTTAATATTAGAAGTTTAACGTTACTTCGGAAATTCCATGAGGGTGTTACTGGAAGTAAATACTGCGTGTTTGAGGAAAAGCGCAGAAGTCATTCAGGCAAGAAAGCAGTGAGCTCCAACATTGGATTGGAAACCTGCCGCATGGATCCGCAGAATCACTTGGTCTATGCTCTAGCGGTTGGCAAGATACCACCATACTGGACGAACTGGGTTAGCAGACCTACATCACCATCATCATTATTAATAATATCGGTTGTAGCACTAACAGAATTGGTACTAGTATCATTATCGATATTAATTATACCTGTGCGAACATGGAACTTTCAGAAGGGCATTCCCATCGCGTAATTCTACTAAGGATCCACCATGTGGATCAAACGCCCACTGTGTTTTGTTATCGGTGGACCAGTCCTGCAAACCCGGACCCGCATATTTTAATGTGTAAAATAAAAAAACTGCCTGACGGAAACAGTAGCAAAGTTCTGACGGAACGATAGACAGCCGTCCTGCGGTATGCATTGTTCATTCTGCAGAGAGTTGTCCATGGTATCGTTTGATTACTCAGTTGTTTTGAAATATTCATCCGCGATTCACGATTTTCTCTAGAGCTGTGCTACAGAAAGGTTTACGGCATTCCAGTTTACGGATTTCAGAAGGGACTTTTAACATCAGGAGAGGTGAAATAATGCTCCGATTTTCATAGTGGTGTACATAATTCAGAACGGGTACACGCAGATAACCTATTCTAAAAATCACACACGCATTCGGTAGGTCCTGCTCAGAGTATCCATGTGCGTGGGTTTTGCAAAATGTCCTTGAATCTAAAGCAAAAACTGATTTACTTTGAGACCTGTACTCATTTTAAATGACCGGATTCTAAATAAGTGTAACACGAACAAAAATAACACAAGTCTTCGTCCTTTTGCTCAAACCAAACCCAATAATATCCAGGCCTCACTAGTGTCCGGATTCATCATGTTCTTTCCCCTCGGTGTCTACCCGTAGGTGAAATTTAAAAAAAAAAATTCTTATTTTCCTCTGACTTTGTTAAAACTGCACGTCCAAACAAGTGATTCTATGTCAGAAAGCAGACTACAACAGTTCCTAACCTGCACATCTCAACAGGTGTATCCAGCAGCTCAAGATGCATTTATATTATCGCATCATTTTGTTTGGATTAGCTGAACCAAATCATCCGCGATCTAAATATATGCTCAATTGATTGAAGCAGTATGCCAGGCTATGTTGGCAGACGATACAAAATTACACACTAATGTCGTACATTCATATAATGTTAACGCCATTATCCATCTCCTAAGAAAAATTCTGACGCCATACTAATCAGACAAATCGGTGTAACCGCCATGCTGAGAGCCCACAGTACATATCCATTAAGGTTGGAGCTATATTATTATATCTGACACCGGCTAAATGTTAATCAGTAACATGTAGCAGTGCACGACTTTCCACGTTTACATAATTATAAGTAGGAGTAGAGTACCGAATGCAGCTTGCAATCGGTTCTGCATGGAATGTAACGGTGGAGTCTACATTGTGAGTAGTCTGGGCAATATTGAAATGAGATTATCCGGGTAACTATCGCAAATTA
>SJOL01007257.1:26887-44831 GCA_004794785.1 Opisthorchis felineus
TGAATCCGTGAATCCGTGAATCCAACCACTAAGGTATAGCAAAAGGCACAGTAGCTTCAGACAGTCCTTTGTGGAGACAAAGAAAGAATATTAAAACCGCATTTACGGGGTCGTCACCGAATGTTCCGCAAGGTCATGCTATAATCTCCGTGAGGGAGCGAGTAGCTTCGAACTAAAGATGCTCGATCCAGATTGGCTGACATTCTGACCAATCAAGCCATGCCTTCGTTTGGTCCGTAGCCCGCACGTGACATATCCATCCAATTGATATGCTGTTTGGACATTAGGGCCGGCTAGCCTCTGGACAGAGGATCTTAAGCAATCCCGCATGATGGATCCCTCCTTAACCGATATTGTCCTCACTTTCTGCGTTGAATGGTGCCTGGAACAATCGGTTTGTGTCGTCGTTGAGGCAGATAACCACTAACGGCAACGAAAAATGTGATAACAAACTGGACCTGCTAGGTAGGGAAAGCAAATCTCTAGGATACGCCGATCAGAGTGTTGATACAGGCTCATCCTTGCGCTTCTGCTGGCTCAGAACATGTCTCCAATCACCGGTAATGGTTACTCCCTCGTCCGGTAGACGTCTTCCAACTTTACCTAGAGTTGCAGTCAATATTTTCATGACTCGTGGCCGCGTCGTCGGCTAGTCATCACTGCTTCACTTCCAGTTTTGTTGCATCGTGAACAGTGCACCCATACATGCACGCTATGCGAATGTTTTCGACGCAAATCAGTGGCACTTAAAGCGCCATCCAGCGGCGGTGTATAACCCTACAGTCTTAAATGAGTTAGTTATTGTGCCAGTACAGGAAAAAGCAACGAGAAAATCTTTGTGAGGTTGTAGTAGTAGCATCAGCCGTCTTTCCCCAATATTCGAAGAACGTTGCTCTACCAGCGAAGGCCGCATTTTCGGTGGATCGTTTATTCTGTTTTCCATAGAGGAAAATGTTGGTAGCTCAGGTAGAGTAGATGGTCGTTGGCTTGTCAGCTGAGCTGGGCAATTTGATTGCAAACGTTTCATCACCAATCGACGTGATGAGGTCACCTCGATTGGTGATGAAACGTTCGCAATCAAATTGCCCAGCTCAGCGAACAAGCCAACGACCGTTTATTGTGTATCTGACCCATTGCCGAATATACACATGCTGGTCCCTTCAGTTGACTTTATTGATTCCAGATGGCGGAGGCAGTCGCAGTTGAAAACCTAGAGGTTGTGTGCATTTTCTTCGCTTAGTAGCCAAGTTTCCCAACCATAAAGAAGAGATGACTATGCACAAGCATTCTACATCCTATTTGCTCGCCAATCTAATCTCTTTTGGGTACCACAGCTGACGAAGTTTAGCAAACGTAGAGCGCGCTTTGCCTGTTGTACGGACCACTTCCTCTGAAACATGGCAGCAAGAAGATGAAGTTTTTGACAGTGTCGAGCAGACCACCCACGATGTAGGGGGTTGGAGTGTTCCACACCCATTTTCCCAACACGACTTCGCATTTTGAGGGCGCAAAATGCATTCTAGAAAGGCCTTCTTTTAAGGATTCAATACTGTTTGAATCACAAACCAACAGCCTTCGCTCTTTATTCTTCCATGCAGATGTAGCTTCTCTATTTCTGTTTTATCTCTGTTACCATGGCATTATGCCTGTTTGCGATAGTCTCTACCGCCTACCCCACTCAAACTCCAAATCACACTACTCGCTTCTCTTTATGAACTGATTAACACCAAGTCATTCTTCCCTGCTGTCCAACTACTAGTTTAGTTCCCTTTCTCCCTTTTCGAGCAGTCAAGTGTTGGAATTCTTTACTTCTCTCTGTATTCCCCTTCTCCAAATTCTCTAGGCTTGTTACGGTGCATCTCAACAAGCCACATCAGCTGCGTTGCCCTTATGCTCCTTGCTCCTTTGTTGTCATTTCCATATGGAATCTCCAATTACAAGTTTTCCCTTCCGCTGTAGCTCACGTTTGTCTAATAAAAAATCTCTTTACGGCGATTAAACTGTTTGGGAATTGGGTTCTGGAGGTCTTTGTCGTATAGAACACTTTCAGACCCTCTTTCCTTTGCGGTTCGGGAAAGATCGAATAGTTGTTTGGTCGTACCGTGAGAATCTCTTCTCCACTTGCGGCATACGTTAAGCAATCTTGTTCTTGAAACGGGTTGTCCGTTTTAGCACTGCTGTTTAAGAGGGGATTACGGGTGCCGTTCTGAATTAACGTCCTCTACAGCATTGGCTCAATTTTCAACTCGCTCCCTCAGCTCCTTATGCACGCCGTCATTCTTTCACTTCATGTGCGTTGCGCGAGCAGTAAAATCAGTGCAACTAAAGTAGAACACACCCTGTCTAATTGTAGCACTTCATTCAGTAATGCACCCCCCCCCCAAAAAAAAAAAAAAAAAGTTGCTCGCTTACTGATACACAGCAGTGTTCCTCATCAGGCATGATTGAGGGTGAAGCCCCCCAAATAGTATCCGTCTGTGATAGCTTACAAGAGCATTGGACCCTTCAGCTTTCGTCCATCGATCGATCTTATATCTGGGCTCAAATTTCAAGTACACGTAGTCAACTCCATTCGCGCTAGGTTACGTCGACCATCACTTCACACTCCGCCAGGTGTTAGAGAAACACGGTATGTACAGACGACCCACAGCCATAGTGTTCCTTTACTTCAAGGGTATGGTCGATTCTGTCGATCGGCCACCTCTCTTAACCACTTTATCAGAATGGGATGCATCAGAAGTTCGTGTACATAGTCCAGTAGCTATATTCACATACTTCGAGGCGTGTGGGACTTCCCTACAAAAAATGCCTGGCAAGGATGCCCACTCCATGCATCTTTGTTCACCTCCGACTCAAGGGCCCGAATCACGTTTTGCTAATTTACGTCACTTGTGGCGTCCAAAAGGCATACCCCTGGGTCTCAAGGGTCGCGTGTACCAGACTACAGTAGGAGCATCCTAAGGGTTTCGATCACTGATTTCTCTAAAGCGTTGCTGGTGCCGGATAGCGTCAACAGATTCGTAATTGAAAAACAGGTTTTTTGTTGTGCTCGAGATAGCTGAGTGGCTAAGGCGCAAACTTACTAACCGGAAGATTCATGGTTCTAACCCAGCCTCTTCATCTCGATCGCTCCTATCTACACTTAGGCAACCTGACAGCATTGTTACGGATAGAATATCGACCCTGATTGAGCGCGGGAACAAGACTGAATAGCGTAGAATGAATCGCGCTTTACTTGTCTAAGAATAGACGTAAATAAGCTGAAAGTGAAGGCGAAAACATGGTTAATACGAAACGACAATGTGAACACAAAGGATAGTCATGACAAGTATCTCAGCCCTCGTGCTTACTCCGGGTGGCAGGGCACCGAAATGGCGCTACAGCTGAAAGATTATTACTATTATTGTTATCCTGTGCATCAGGTACTTCCTTCACGGAGAACATCCAGCACCATCAACTGCTGTGGTTCGGCCACGTACTATGCATATCGAAACATCCTCTACCTAGAAGAATGTTGTTCTCCATCTCTCCTTCATATTGGCGCATACTGCGAGTTGGACAGCGTAGATTTGACAAAATTGAAGGAAAAAGATTACGAAGAGTTTAGGTGTTGTTGAAGGTCCACCTTCTAGGATGAGGTCCCCGTGGCCCACCCTACACTTGGCTGGAAACACTGCAATAAATTGTAGCTAATCGATGTTCGTAGCGTTCCTGCTTTCAGTTTCTTTCCATTTTGTCCGAATGATCTCTTGGAGGTGTAAGTGCCTAAGGATGTTTATGATAGGCCTTCACCAGGCCCCTACCTCATCCACTCTTTTTTATTCTTTTGATTTAAAGATTTTAAAGACAATTAAACAGATTCTGTGGTTGTACGACAGTGCCAACATTGATCTTGTTTCTGATTATGATGACTATTTGTATTGTCTGTAACCCCTCCCCCCAACTGTTCTGCCTATTTCACAGATTTGTACATGTCACCCAATGTTGGTGTGAGTTAATTGCTTTTTGCGATGAAGCAGTATCATGTGATTGAGAGATTATTCGTAAGCCTCGTATTCTTCAAATGTGGCGCCTCCGAAGAGACTCATAATTACCCCGGAAGTACTCACAATTGCCATCGGGGCGAGAGTCGTTTAGCCCGCGCTATTCTGAACGAGGTGAGCTAGTCACTGTCTCTCTTTACATTGAACTGTAGGTTTTCTTTCCACTCTACGATTTCCATCACGTGCCGGTACCAAATGAGTGCCCCTGGAATCCGCACCTAGATCTTTACAACTTGCAAGAATTGATGAAGACACAGAATTCCGCCCGGGACTGGCAATGTAATCAGTGCTGGAAGCGGTTTTATTCCGAACATGCATTGGACTTGCACATGGACAATCGACATCGTTCCACTGTATACACAGGCCCCAATGCCACCTGTTTGGCTCTCTTCTGTCCCCTTCTCCGCTGTGACGTGCTGCACCCCGATTTGGCTTTTGGCGATCAGGTTTTCTGGGACGAGGCATTGTGTACGGAGTCCCGGTTTGAGGAACTGCGATTGCAGTGTGAGGTGAGCAAATGTGTTTACCCTATTTGTATCAGTCGTTTTACTTACCAATTTGCAGACAACTTATGTACACACGAACCTTCAGCCACCATATCTTGCTTTCCTCTTATATTAGCGCCGCTCTGTGTGGGTCTTCTAAAAAGGCATTGAGTTGTCGGAGAACCTCCGCTAAAGTGTGGCCGGGAATGTTTCTTGGTACACAGTACTCCTATCCACCGACCCGTTTTCCCACAACTCTTCCTGTTTACAGCACTCATGAGAAGTGTGTTGTTTTGCATTAGTCCCCAATTTTTAAAGCATTTGAGTGCTTTAAGCACGAACCTTCTCCGTTCGTACTAATCACTCCAAGTTCTTCAGAACTGACTACTCTTGTACGTGTAAACACTCACTTTCAGTAGCAAGCCTGGTTTCTTAGTTGTTGGGATCAAATCCGATCCATATCGCCTAGTTTTGAGATTTATCACCCCAATAGTACTATTCGCTTCACTGCCGCAGGTATTTGTACATACACTATTACGCCCACTGTTTCTTTTAGATGAAATTTGGGCTGTTTTAAAAATTTCGTTTGATCCGTCCATTTAAAAATTCTCGCTACTTTGTGTCGGGACGAAGTCGCGTGAATAAAAAGATTGTCGACTTTCTCGGCCCCAATCTAACATACCCAAAGTGCTTTAAAGCAAAAAGCATAGGTGGATATTCCCAACATAAAGGAGTTCAAGGCCACTGGACATCTAATTTCTATGTTACTTCGGAAGATTGTCCAAATCCAGTATGCCTTGCCAGAGTCCTCAAAGTGGACGTTTTCTGTTGATTCTGTGGTGAAGAGCTGTTCAAATTAGCCGAGCCTAAGATAAAACACCTTGAATACTCAATCAGTTAAAACATAGACAAGATTATCTGTCCCATCTCGTTGAAACGACCCTCCCTAGTGCGGCCACCCCAAATGCAGAAAACCCACGCGTTCGAGCAAACTGTTTTCGTAGAACGTGACGAAACTACTGAGCGTCCTTTAGTGTTGGTCCAATTGATCTGGGTAGCCCAGCTGTTGACATCACGGAATTCCGCTCCCGGCTCCCAATGCCTGCACTGGCGGCTTCAAAATTGACTTCCGACCCCCTTCTTGTGTACGTATGTCATTGGTAAAAGACGTAAAAAGATATCTCGGCTTTCTACTTTTGCAGTTCGTTAATCAAAAATGCAGTAAAACATATAAAAAAGATTTAGCTGACATACTGAGAATTCAAAGGTTTGTGCTCTGCTCGCCCTCAGTATCTTCATACGCTGATTTTCCTGCTGAAAACGAAGTTCCAAGCGTTCTGTCAAGGTCTCTCCCTTATGATATCTCCAGCTCTAGTGCAACGTTCTAAACCCTAGTTTTCTCCTTTTTGCGCTATTTTACTGATCGTAACGAACAACTGTAGCCTTGCCCGAGCTGGTAGTCGTATGGTTTTCTCCCCTGTGGTAGGAGAATGGTCAGCCGCATCGTTTCATTGCCAAGCAGAGTTTCCGATTTTGACGGAAGTTCTTGTCTGGATCTTTTTTTTTAGTTGTATTATGGTTTCGAGAAAATTTTGTGCCATCCGTTGTGTTTGGACGCCACCTTTGACGAGTTTTTTTAGCTGGTCATGGTGCGGGACTTTCATGTAGCTCGATAGTCTTGTTTTGGCGCCCTCTCTGCACACTAAATGATGTTTGGCTATTGAACTTGTGGATCAAACTCTTATACACTGGGAGGCAATAGTGAGCACTTGGTCCCGCGCACTCGGGTCCTATTGTGCGATCACCTTCAAAAGTGCCCTCAGAGATAGGTTTGACCGACCAGATCGTTTTCTTGTGGGTGCTAGGTTCTTCCCTGCTGCGGTGCTTGTTAATTGTTTCATCGCGGAGGTTGGGGCTGCAGGGGCTACTGAACTTAAATTGGTGGGGTTGGGAGGTCAAGTAAGGGAAAGGGTTCGGAAACGTCGGAAACTGAGAATGTGTTCTAATATGGCTGGTCTCGTTTTGGGCAGGTTGACATTGTTACATCCCTCGTCCCTTTTGTGAGTGATAATCATATGCCGAAGTTGTGCCAAAGCCGAATGCTTTGATTTAGGCAACAGAGGAATAAATCTTGGAGTGGAACTGCCTTCTATGGTACTGATGTCTTTCCCCAACTTCTACTGTCTTCTGAAGACGACATGTTTGATACACATTACATCAATTTTCCAGTTTTTTGGTATGTCATGATGTTTGTTCCTATGTCATTCCTATTCCCTCGTTGGTCAGCAAATACTGGAACAGTGTGGTGCTGGCAAGCATAATGGACACTCAGGTTTAAGACGTGAGTTTCATCTTGCCTGTCTGTCTGTTTGCAACCATTATATTCTCGGAAGTACGGTTTTTCTCATTACCCCAATTGTTCCTGTGTAAAACACTCCTTCTTAGGAAATATCACTGGAAAGCATGCTTCTCCTCAGTTTGACTTGCAGCTTACTGGGATATCCGGCTCGAAACAAGGCTATGAACTTCGTGGCAGACATCTATTTGCAAGTTAACTTGGCGTTGACGGCAGACTCAGCCGACTCATCCACTATAAAAGCTTCACTTGGTGACCGCTATGCACTAAACTGACGAGCCAGCAGATGTGTTGTCAATACATAACAAGAGTATTGAGTTATGAAAGATTGACTAGGTCTTTACTCAAGCCGATGTATTCTGCTCCAATTCCCAAGAGGTGGCCTTCTTTATGTGAGCCATCTTCTTCTTGACGGTTGGCCACTATTATGTTTCTCGTTATCCTCTTGGTGTTCAACTGGAAGCCATACCCGACAACGGCTTACAACCTATGCATTCACAATCTTTCGACCGTGTAGCTGCGCGACATACAGTCGTGACTTCCTTAGCGGGAGACAAGAAGTTTCGTACAGCAGCAGTCAGGTAAGTCACCAAAGCCAGATGATGTGACCTGCGTTCAGCCACATAACGACGATCGCCTTGTTTTGGTGGATCGGAACTATCCATGCGGGGGAAACGATTCGGAGTCGCAGGAACAACTCCTAACCACCAGAAATTCGGTTGTTTCGTTTCTCTCTGAATGCTACCCTGTGGAGCTAAAGTGTTTCCCGTTCAGTTGCTGAGAAGTTTTTTCCTAACGTAGATAATTCATACATTGAGAAGCATTGACTCGCAAAGTTGTTGGAGTTTCTTTTAGAAACGGAATGCTTTGTTCACAGTGCAGAAAAGTTGCGAATCACCAACACTTAGGAGTGCTTCTTAGATGGAGCTTTTCTTAGACAGCAGTGCTGTGTAACCATAGGTCTTGATTCGATCTTCTCATTTTCACCGCGTACATGTTGTACAGTGGTTATAGCTGCCATAGTTTTCTCCACGGACGGTCTGGGAAGATAGGGATGAATAGCTACGCGTTGGAGGTAGTAGGTCATATGATTGACGTGTAAATCCGGGAGTGACAGTTGAGTTTTCATTGGGAATATCGGGAAAATAATGCATTAAAAGCAACGGCCCGAGTGCATGCGTGTGACTAAACCATGTCTACCAATGTCTCTAGTCATTTATGTGTCTGGTCTCAGGGGGACCACCCAGGGTGAAGGCAATGACCAGCACGCCTGATTTTCCTGGTACTGGCTCTCGTGATTCAATGTCAAGTCATTACTTGACCTCTCCTCGTTCGTTCCCATCCTCCAAGGATGTCGGTCTACCAGCACACGGAGCACTTGACCAAGCCAGCGAAACCTGTGGAATGTGATCAGCCCATCTATCATGGGCGAGTTATTTCCTCCGAAAACCATTAGACGTACTTCTGCATTACTGATCCGATGTTCCCACCAGGCTGAGACAATCCTCCGAGGACACCGATGGTTTTTTAACGTCCTCAGTTCGTAATGGCCAGTTTTCTGACCCACATAACAATGTGGAGTGCACCGCAGAACTGTAAACTCGACCCCTGACAGATAAGCTAATGTCACGCCTGCACCGCAGATGATGTGGCTTAAAAAACCCCGCCCAGCCATCCTGATCCGGATCGAACTACCGTCTTTAGCTGGAGGACTGATACAACCATGTAGGTATACAAATTCGTCTACTACCTCAGTGGACTCATCCGCAATAATGAGGTTCAGGTTTGATCCTACCCGGTCTTGCAGAAGCACTCTACGCCTTGCAGGCGCGAAGCACATACTAAACCATAAAACAGAGCTGTTTACTTGTTTTCATTAGGACGGCTTCGGTTCCAAGAAGAGCTATTTTGTCTGTGTACTCGATATCCGTAACCGATTTCCCTCATGGCATTCCGACCCCGCAAGCATTATAGTTTGGAAGCGAGCCTTCCATGATCACATCGGTGACGAATTTGAGCAGAAAAAAAATGAAAGGGGACAGTCTTGTCTGATACCACTGGATGTAATGAACTCGGGCGAGAGCTTACCGTAGACGCTAATTGTCCATGTGAGTTTGTTTACAATGCTTTCAGGAGGGCCGAGAGTTCATACGGGGCACCTCTGCTCCATAGACACTGCCATGGTTCCCGACGTCCAATAGAGTGCAAGGCAGCTTTCAAGTTGGTTGCAGAAAACAGTGTCACTGTTCCAGAATCTGTCAGAGAGTGAATATGTGGTCGATACGCGCTCTTGTATGGCGGATATGAGTTTGGTTTTCACAGATCTGCCTCTCTCTGTTTTCGGTCAATCTTCAATGGATGAGACAGGAGAGCGCCTTCGTCGACACAGCTACGAGGCTAATGCCAGTGCTCTCGTGCCCTTTCTGAGGAGAGAAATGATTACTGGTGCACCCCATTCTGCAAACACTTTCCCTTCACTCCATATAGCACCCGTTGGTTTTGTCAGGTGGGTATTCAGACCTTCGCCTGCTTTGAACAGGCCTGGTTCTGATGCCTTTTCACGTTTTAGGAAGGATATTTCATACATCTTCCTTCAAACGGGCAACGACGGTTTGCATTCCGTTTATATCTCCAGGGGCTGTGTTGCAGGAGGCCATCTTTTCCACTAGCAAGTTTGCGAGTGCGTTACTGAACCGTCTTTTTCATTTATCACTTTACTGACAGTTACCTTCCTTTGGTCAGTCGATCGAATTATGTAGTATAGGGCTTGGCTGTTTCCGGTGGCAAAAGCCTTCTCCATCTGAGCTTCCCTTGTCCACCAAAGTTCTCGGTATTTCCTTAGACTGTTCACTTTTTGGAGGTTGGGTGATTTGCGCTGTCATACTCGTTGCCTGCTGGTATGGATTTCCTAGCATCAGTCAAGACCATCGACCTCGACGAAATCCACGGGTCATGTGGTCACATCTGAGAAGTTGGACTGAACTTTGAGCGCGGCCGGCGTAGCTCCCTGTACGTTTTGTTATGCTTTATCTGCGTGCTCGTAACCAGTACTGTGTTTTGGTCTGAGCTAGCCCAGATCGATACTCTCGAGCTGTGATAGTTCTCCGAGGATGGTGGATTGACGTACTTCTCGTTGACTTGAAAGCGAATTGTCAGGCGTGATCGGAATTAAGTTGTGGGCTCCAGAAGAAGCCACAGAGTTGAACTGTGACCCTTCATCAGTGCCTGATAACCACGTAATCATATTGGGTTCACTGTTGACTTGCATTTAATGGCCACCAGGTTACACGATGCGAGTGTAATGAAAGTTCGTGCTGACCTGGACATTCCTATCGCTTTCAAGGTTAACAGTCCCGGGGCTTTTTATTTGCGAATGAGTTCGGATAGATCTTGATTTAAAGTACACGTCCCAGCCTCAGATTTGGTCGTCGGGGTATGGGCTGACCCTACAAACGGGCACCGGTTTTCATGTTGAGTGGCATTGAGCTTGGTTGAGCTGGATAACCGAGTGGGGCAAAGACGGCTATTCACGGAAGCATGTTCAGCCTTGAAGGTGAACACAATTGCCACATCATATATTCCACTAGTCATTGCTTTTGGATCACCAGACACACACAGAGAGTGAAATGTGGAAAAGCTGAGTTCGTCCAAAACCTTTTGGGATGCGTGAACACGCTTGAGTCTTGTATGCATGTTTCAGAGTCAGCATACGCCAACTTGAGGGGCTTATACGGTCTGGACAAGCGCTGCCTGTTTGCCCATCTGAGTAAAATAAAAATAAAAATGAAATATTGACATCGAAAGCTCCTCTGTAGAAAGTATCTCGTAGGTTTAGCTAAGTGCTGTTCTGTTTATTGTTAATGTTAGGGTTAGTTGCATGTGTGGGACTTGTAATGTTCACGAAACATGCGAGTAGATGGTTTGACGTGTGCTTGCTAGGGGGCGAGATGGCTCAGTGGTTAGAGCGCGAACTTACTGACCGGGAGGTCCGTGGTTCGAACCCGACCTCCGCCTCTCGACTTCCCCTGTCTAGGCTTGGGCAACCTGGCAGTATCCCAGCCCTCGTGCTTCCTTCCGGTGGCATGGCAGTTAAGCACCGAAAGGGCGCTACAGCCGAACGTGTGCTTGCTAAATAGGGGGAGAGTATGAACTGTCACCTCCTCACGACTGGCTTCAACGTTTGAGGATAGATCACTGCGCACCAGAGAAGCTGGAATAGGTTGTCTTTCCAAGTATCTTGCAAGAATTCTCAAAGTTCCACCGTTTTTTTTCAAGGTATCACCTAGAAGCGTCATCTTTTGTCCTTTCTTTGTAGGTTCTCTTCAGATTGCCATTTGCGATCACTTAAACTGTTCAAAGTACTGGGAAATCCCCGACCACCGAGTAAGTCGTTTCAACCAAACAAGTCATTGTTACCTCATGGTATAAATGGGATGAGCAGTTTATATTGCGAAATAAACCTGAAATAAAGCGAGTGTCTTTGTCTCTCCACCCTCCACGGTTCGAATGGCCAACTAAAGATTCAGCTGGATGATGTATGTGTTTTCAAGCTGGACGTCTTCATCGTCGTCACCATCGACAGCACAACATCAGTGTTTAACACTGATGGTTTGTTGCCGTACAGCCATAATTTATTTGAAAGCCCTATTGTTACGTAAAGAAGAAGAGCTGATGCGGAACGGACTAGCCTGACACCATCATTCCGAGGTGTCTACACCTCCAGGCACTCATTCGAGCAATCTGGGTGGAAATTGACGAGTACGCCATGTCTTGCAGCATCTCCAACCGTGCACAGAATGGATCACGCGGACCCTATCGTGGTAGGCGAGTCGCACTAACAGTATTCGGACTATTTCCTAATGGATTTCATATCCATCCACAGATTAGTATGCATTTCATCTGAACAAAGACATCAGACACAGTGATATTTCAAAGCTGAAATCATCACTTTAAATGGAAAATTGTCTGTACGTGTCCGCTCAACAACTAATTAATGCGTCGCCATTTTCCTTTGCTTCTCTCTGTGTCCCAGTTCTCCACTCCGACTGAGTCCCACGTCCTATTGATATTCCTCGCGATCACCGGCGTCATTATCTATTACGTCACTGTATTGATGCGAATCAGGTTGGTGCTTTGTGTTTTCCCCAGTTGTTTTGTTATAATTTCCCGAACTCCGCATTTCGCACCCCATCTATCCAGATTATTTGCTTTCGTAGTAATTTTTAGGTGGGAGGGGACTGCTAACCTTGAAACTCTCCCGCTAACTCAACGGGGTGGATTTTCCTGCTGTAATTTTTCTTTTACGCCGAAGTTGGCTTATTGGTTTGAACTTAAACAGCTAAATTTGTTATTGCACAGTCTATTGGTAGCTGAGTTGCAATACACTGGAACAATTGTTGCTTTTGTTTTGAAGAGAGTAAGGGGATTGTTTAGCTCCAGATTAAGCTTTCATCACGCACTGAAAGGCTGATAAACAATTTACAGCTGTTTCATCTTTTTTTGGAAACACCTTCATCACCACACATCTCTGAGGCGGTTCGAAAGCGTTACCCTTTGGTTAGTAACTGAGCGCTGTGCAATAATCTTCCCAAGGATAGGCTACCACGGTGGACGATGCCTTTTGCCCCCCCCCCCCACCGGGAGTCATCCAGCTGTAACATCCCTTCGGTGCATTACCGCCATACCATCCGAAGGAAGCACGAGGGCTGAAATACTGCCAGCTTGTCCAAGCCTAGAATAGAGCAGTTAAGATACAGAGGTTGGATTTGAATCACTCTCTTCGTTTCGATCCCCAACAGCGTAATTAAATTGTCTGGCTAAGCAAGTCAACCAACAACCATTATATATATATATATATATATATATATATATATATATATATATATATATATATACCATTTGACAACTCAAACACCGTCACACATATAGGGGGCCAACTGTTGTCTTTTTCACGTTCGACTAAAGCGAATGCGGCACTTTGTGGAGAGGCCTCTCTTTCAAAGGTTTCGGTCCCCGGCGTGGAACTTCGTCCAAGGTAGACCTTGAAGTCCTGGAGTATGCATCACTTGGTTCGGATTCCATCCGGATGGAAATTCACTAAATAACCCACATATTGCCAAGCGATTTAGTGTGCGTGTTGCATCCTTGGACTTCAAAGCGCTATTGCAATACTAGCCATGACTTCAGAACATAGTTGCATCGCGCCAGATACTGAGGAGAAAGCCAGAATCACTCGAGCCTGTTCTACATTCCAAAGCTTGGGCACCTCTGTGGCCGACAATCTATTGGTCTATCGGTGAAAGGCAGAGTCCACAAGGTGACAGTGAGTGTTGCTTTACGACTGTGAAACCTGGGTACTGTAGGCCGGAGGCGAAAGATCGTCTCCGACCGACGGTGCTTCAGAAACATTGTGCATGTGCCACAGCAACATCAGATTAGCAGTACTCAAGAACGACGAAGAGACCTGGAACAAATCAACTGCTTGTCGAAATGGTTAGTTAATTCGGCTGCACCAACTACGATGGTTCACCAGGTGACCACCAGCTTCACAATGCCGTTTGTTGAACTGAGTTCGAATGGATACCACCCCACGGCAGATACGGAACATAACATCATTCACCATAACCATCATTCTCATTATCAGAGACAGCAACCTCAGTGTTGACATTGAGGCTTCAATGCCGTACAACCAAAAAGTGTATCTGACTATGCTTAAAGCCTTAGAATGAAAGGAGAAAAGTGGGTGATGGAAAGGACCTAGTAGTGGTTTATCGCAATCACTCTGAGGTGCATCCAATCTCTAGCGCTGAATCAGACAATCTGGAAAGAAACTGACAGCACGAACGCCACTGATATCCATCAGCTGTCATTTCTTGCAGTGTCCCCAGCCAAGCGCAACAGTAGCCATGGGGAGCCCATTCAACAACACCCAAACTCCTCGTAATCTCTTTCACACCCTTGTGCCTAATCATACGTCGTCCATCTCGCGCATTGCGCCATGCTGAAGGAAGCACGGAGAACAGCACTTGTCTCTGTATCGGCATGCATAGCACATTACCAAGCCAAAGTATGAACCAATATCTCTTCGTTCCAACTCTCGGGCCCAAGCTAACTTGAGCTTGGAATGAACATCCACAGGCAACCGTGCACTCAGCAGACAGGCGTCCATACAATAATGGGTCAACTTACGCTGGAACGGAAAATTCACGAAGGGAACAGAAGACGGGTTTGTCACTGGACAACGATCGCTGCTGTTCATGTAGAACTGTTGCAAGTACTCGTAGTAGCCCCGCTGATACTCAGCCATGTCCTCAGGTGTGATGTCACTGAAGAGTTTCGAGAAAAAAGACAGGTTGTGAATAACAGAGGCAATAAAAATCTGTCATACGAGGACTCATGAAGTTAACAATCATGAGGATGACAATGGGGCGTTTTTCGTAAACAAACGAGAAGTCAGGAAAACGTCGGACAGTGTACTTCAAAGTGCTGATTTCAAGTCACCTGTTCAAAGTTTGTGACAAAACAACAGCAAAACCACAATATTTTCAGGACCACTATAAGTTCATACACCCAGTTGTGACGTGAAACGCCAGAAGGCAAATACATGTGTGTAGCTTAGAGGATTGTAGATGCACTCCATAAAGTAGGCCTACTTTGTGGCAAGCAACTCCTACCTAAGTTATTGTTTCAACTGAAAAATAAAACCTTCTTGTCTGTCAGCAAACATCTTCAGTCCCGAAAGACCGATATAACAAAATGGGGTATGGTCTGCATACTTAATTCAAAATGCCTATTTAAAGGGGAATTCTGAGGCATGTAACTCTGGTGAAAAATAAAGTGCCTTGAACAATATGGCAGGTACATTCTCGTTCCGCAAAGTGTTAGAGCAACGGTATGCGTATAGGCGCCCTACAATCTTAGTGTTCCTCGACTTCAAGAGTGTATTCGATTCTGTAGACCGGTTGCTTCTTTTTAACACGCTCGCGCAACAGAATTTCGTGAATATCATGTCCTATTAGTATTCACATACTTGCGGACACGATAGTGTATGCAGCGCCCTTCAAAAGCTCTCCTACAAGCAGTGGTGTCCGACGTGGATGTCCACTTTTTTTCCATTCTTGTCTAATTTTGTCATTAATGGGATAATGAAGCGAACATCGGAAGGTCACCGAAACCCCGGTGTTCAGATATCTCGGACCGAGATCCTTGTCGACCTGGAATATGCATATGACATTATTCACATGTTTGAAAGAGCAGGGAGCGCAAGCATTACTTGAAAAGCTGACCAGGGTCATCCAGTCCTTCGGAATGCGCTTCGCGCCCACAAATTGCACAGTCATGCTGCAGGGCGTACAGTGCTTGAAGATAACCGCGAATTAGACGAGTGACAATGGAGGTTGTGGAACGCTCTCCGTATCCCGGAAGTTGCATCATCAGCTCTGACACTTGTGTGACATACGAACGCACGAACCTCGAAGGCCAGAATTGCGCTTGCCAATTTGCGCCACTTGTAGCATTAAAACGGCACCTCAGTGGGTCTCGGAGGACTCGTGTATCCCAATATATTGCAGGCTGTACTGTTGTGCGGCTGCGAGACTTGGCCACTTCAGATCTTTGACCGTCGATGACACAGAACTATAGATGGGATCTGCGGGAACTAACGAATTCCGAATGAGTTGATCAGGTGACGGGTATTTGGTGAAGCAGATGGTACTCCCCCCGAAGAATGTATCCAACACTGCAATCTAAGTTGGTTGGGCCGACACGAGCGCTGTTTTCCGAGCCTAATTCCGAGTGACCGAAACATACAGGTGGGCAGAATTTGACGTGGCAAAAGGAAATGGAGGATGTCACGGAAAGTTTAGGTGTCGTTAATGGTGCTCGCTTCCCAAGATCCACGTGATCCGCTCCGTGCCTGGATGGAGACGTTGAACGTTATGGCGGCTAACTGGTGCCAGTGGCGTTCATGCAGTGCTTCTATCCAGATTGAGTGCAGGAGGGGTTTCTACCAGAATCGCAAGGAACATGTTCAGAGACTTCACACTCTGGAGCATAACTGCGTACATTGCAGGCGCAAAGCGCATGCCAAAAGATGGTATGATGGTGGTTCGTCTATTCAATAGCACTTGTGCTTTGGGTTCATCTTCTTTTGTATACTCCGCACCAACAAGATTCTCCCTGGCAAAGAGTTGAATACCGGGGTTTTGAAAAAACACTCCAGCGTCCACATCAGTAGTTCAGTGATGAAGCTGAACAAGAATGATCACTGCCAGACACCAATCTTTATAGGGGAGCTTTAAGGGGGATCCATACGCAATCTAACACCAAGAAGTACATTAATATAGGAATCGGAATATTTTCACTAACTTCCCGTTGGACAAACATGGCTAGAAGTATAAGCTGGTTGACAAAGCCAAACGCACCCCCGAAATCAAAGATTGTGGATCGTCTGTATCCATGGGCACCTCTATGACACCCCCATGGAGTGTGAAGATGTGGCCGATGCAGCCGGTCGAAATCCCGTCTGATGCCCACAGGACAAGATTTCAGATGAAACCGTACGACGACGAAGAATCATGATGCCAGAAGCCTTTACAGAATCAGGTGGCTCAGTAGTTAGAGCGCGGAATGTCCGTTGTTCGAACCCGACCTCTGCCTCTCGAATTTCCCTGCCTAGGCTTGGGCAACCCAGCAGAATCCCCGCCCTCGTGCTTCCTTCTGGCGGCAAGGCAGTTAGGCACTCGAAGGGTGTTACAGCTCAACGACGATTTTGTTACAGAACGGGAGTCAAACTGATACCTCTATGTTCAAATACAGTCACAGTACTAAAGCTGAGCAGCAGTACGGGTTTGTGGCATCTCGATCAGGCGTTCCGGCGCTCAAACGCAGGATCAGAACAATTAATGAAGATTGTGAATTCAGCGTTGGAAACAGCAGTGACGTATACACAAGTCCAACTGAGAAGCACTCACCAGCTGGACCTATGAATGCTTAGAGTCGCTAGTAAGGGGTGACGACCAACGAATTACGGTCGGATCAATCGTAAAACCAGCCCCTTAGTCACCCGAGCAAGCACGCTGGCAAAAAAGGACATTTAAGCATTTTGGAGAGCCACTACACTGTACTATTAACAGTCGCATATTTATGGGACGAAATTCCGCAGATCAGTCCGTTGGAACTTTTTAGGAACACACTGGCCGACACGTGGGAAAACACAGATAAGGAAGTGCGAGTTGACGCAAGTAAAATTACCACCGGCTACTCTGGAGTGCCTGAAACCGAAAAATGAAACCTTCCCATCCTTGACCTGATTTTGAACCTGATGACGATAAATAGCACGTTAATCGCAATAAACCAAGTCGCTGCCATCACCAAGGAAACACGTATACACCCGATTTTAAGGACTAGGGTTCAGCTGCGGCACCCTTTCGGTGCCCAACTGCCATGCCACCCGAAGGAGGCATGAGGGCCGGGATACTGCCAGGTTGCCCAAGCCTAGACAGGGGAAGTCAAGAGGCAGAGGCCTTCCGGTCAGTAAATTCGCGCTCTAACCACTGAGCCATCTGGCCCCCAGGTAGGGTAGAGATGCGACAACACTTCGTGGTTACGTTTGATGCAGACGGAGACTGTTATAGTCGACACGTCCTCGGATGGGATGGTCAATATCCTAAATACCCTACAAGATGCTGCATTAATGGCTCATCCCAAAAAATAATCCAAGCAAGTGGACGACTCAGCAGAGTTCGACGCACCGTTTTCGGGTCGCGCCTATGTAATCGTTGGGCCAAAGTGCCCGAACGTATATCTGAACATATCTGAAGGGATTCACACGAAAATTAACCCGTCAAATAGAGCACAGTGCAGCTGAAGCGAATTTCTGTTTTTGACTCAGAAAGTGAAATCCCAAGCGATTATCATTATTTCGACTCGCATAACACATACGTATGGACGGTTCATGTGACGCTGAGGTGGACGAAACTGAAAAACTTAATCAGGCTTACCTGAGGTTATCCGCGTTAGTATCCTGGGTCGATGGGGTGGTGGTTGGCGGTTGCTGCACG
>SJOL01007257.1:80570-113232 GCA_004794785.1 Opisthorchis felineus
ATCAGTATTGACACTGATGCTTCACTGCCGTACAACCATAAGGTTCGTCTAATCATATTTGAAGCCCTAGAGTGGAAAGAAGGGAAAAAGAGTGGGTGAGGGGTTGGACCTAGTGCTGGCCGATGTCAAGCATTCTGCGGCGCCCACACCTCCAAGCGCTCAATCGGACAATCTGGAAAGAAGCTGACAGCACGAACGCCACTGACATCGATTAGCCGCCATTTCTTGCAACGTCTCCAGCCAAGCACGGGCGGGGTCACGGGGGCCCCATCCCGGAAGGCGTACTGCAGGCAATAACCTCCTAACTGGAAACTTCCCTTTTAATAGGCGGATGGTAATATATTGCGACCTATCAAGATCAGCAATACAACACTCCTGTTCGTACTGATGTAATTAACCTTCATACAACAGTTGTCCATCAAGAAATTCCACTTTGAATCGTTATGACTTGGTAGCATTGAGTGACTCAACACGACGACATGTTGGTCGATTTAGGTTTTCCAATCAGATTGGTTCCCCTTGGGCTTGTTCCCATTTAGCATTTAGATGATCACAATGTTTTCACCTGTAACGGCCCCCTCGATTAAGTTTGTGTTCCATCGGTACACTTGACTTCCTAGAAAGCATGCTCCTCTCTGGTATCCCAAAAGTTTAGAGGGCATGGTCTAACTTTAACGTTACCTGATGGGCGACAGCGTCTACAACCTGCTTAAAATATCTTTTCTGAGGTAAACGTTCTCAGTGTCAATTAGCAAGTGAAAATACGATCCTTCCACTATATGCCACTGGGATGAATTTAGGTGTGTAATTTTCCTAGAAGATAAATCTTACTGAATGATAAGATGACTCATTCAAGACTTTCAGGTGCCTAATGAAGCGTAGTCTTTTGCAGTTGGGAATAGAATTACGCGGAGAATAAAATGGGTGCGAAAATGATCTGTGGTGATATAAGTGCCTAGATTTTGTTTAAGGCTCATCAGGTAGACGCAGTCCCCTGAGTTTCCGTCAACCTTATGTTCTCCCTGAACCCACTTTTTAATTCGCTAACTTCTCTCATATGCACAGCAGTTTGGTCTTTCTGGGAGACCCAAGTGAGTCTCTCTTTTATGATGGCCTTTTCTAACTGAATGTGCTGCAGAATGCCATCTCAGTTGCATTTGGTATGATATACACGATAACTCAGCACATCTAGACGAAACACACTACTCATAAGTTTACTGAATATTATTCAACTACCACCTTATAACCGCGAGAAGCTATACTAATCATATTGAATAGGCGATCTGAGCTCAGAACACAATGGTTGCGGGAGGTACTTTCGACAAAATATAAGCAGACTAGTGTACTTATAACTAGTTCACAGGGTTGGGGAATAACAAGTACGATCCTATTAGCTAAAACTCAAGGGCAAGTGGTCCTCAAAAGAATCTCGAAGAGGGTCATTGGATGACCAAGCTGAAATCAATACATTCATGTATCTTTTTGATGACAAAGTGACAATTTAAACAACCTGATTGCAACTGGTACTGCCGTTTCCAGCGTGTGCTTTTGCGGATGACCTCCGAATGATTAATCGGCGTTTGATAAATTGCGCTGAAAGATTGAGCTGGGTTGGATTGCATTGATCAAGTGGTTTGCAATTACACTAATCATAATTTTGCTTCTCCGTTTCCAACGCAGGATGGTAAGTGCTCATCTGTTCTCTAGTCTAGATGCCGAGTCGTGTGACTCACCTAGTTTGTGTGGCACTCACAAATCACAAATTGCAACGCCGACATTGACGTGGCATTGAAGTTTAACTTTGTTTTTGTCTGATACACAGGCTCTTTTCGTAATATGAAATGTTATTCTGTCTGTCTTACTATTGAGCAAGTACCAAATGAGAATTTCTCATCTCGCGGTCAGCCAGGGCAGAGACTGTGAAATTTGAAAATCACTGCAACCTCCTAAAATATAGCAAACTCGCCCGTAATTGTTGAATTAACAGGAACACAGTCAGATTTGTTGCTTTTCCAAATATTTAGGTGTGTTTCATTGCGTACAAAAAACGGTGGCTTTCTTTCGAAAAATTTACGTCACAACAACTTCGATGATTGGCTGATGTTGAGAATTGTTCATTAGTTATTTGCACCAGAATCGGCAACTCAAGCCAGCTGCTTGCAGTGGAGAACCATATTTAAAAATATAATGGTCATGTCAAATGAAGGTACTAACTTGGCACTGCGCATCAGAAAACACCAAGGGAAAATCGGCCGTATCGGAAATGTACTTGCAGCAGATCATCTCCGGTGAGTTACACACACACAAAAACGAACCGTTTGTTTGACAAAATGAACTACAGTGTACCTGATATCGCACACTTTTATGACTATCGGTACAGTTCTTTATGCTCGATTATCTGGAGTAATTTGGTGTCCTTCAAAGTGAGCACTTTCAACCTAAGTCAAATATCCTATCCATTGAAAATCTACATTATAATGGATTTAAGCTTGGATCCAATCGTCTGAGCTGGGTGTATCACACACTCACTGACAAGTTCCTATCTTACACCATTTATAATGAAGACGACCTGATTCTTTAGTTACCAGTGCTCTTCGCCAATGATTGAAAAGGTCATACGTGGATTACCGTCAGTTTAACTTGTGAATGATGCTTGCTTTGCAGTCCCAATTCCCCGCTGATGTCGCATCGACTTTGAGGCAGAACTTGTTAGGACGTAACTAAGGCAGCAGTCAGAATAGGAGAATTAAACCGAGTGATTTTTTGAAATACAGTCCACCCTGAGCGGGGTTATGGCCTATTCTCCAACGCCCCATTAGCTGATACGACTGTATGAATCAATAAGTAAGCTGATACATAGTTATTCTAGAACCTGTTATCTGCATATTTGGTGAAATGGCATTCAGACAGTACTTTAGTCGCGCGGCTCTTCCCGTTTTTGGTTTATTACTGTTCATCTGCGTGTCGGTACATTTATGCCCGTTATTTTGACGTCACAATCGGATTCTGCCTATGGATTTTTGTATCACAGAAAAAGTTACATTCACCCAAGAGGAAGGCGGTGGAGCATCGGATTGAAGATAGGTTATTTCGGCGATAAAACGCTCGATAGACAACCGTGAGGTTTCCGTCTGCGTGTTTCGCTATTCATAACGTGCTGTCAACCAGACAGGCGTGCACACAACAGAGGACCAAGTAGAGTAAACGGACCGAAAGACTGACCTCAATTCTGGACATGCTATCGACTATCATCAGTTGTCTGCTGATGAGGGCGGTACGACATCTCAGCCAAAGTAAAACTATGCGGCAGCAATCTGTCATGAGAGTATTCATTGAGAATTGTACTGCTCGGTTGTATGCTCTGCGCGGCATGAGATGATAGAAGTGTTTACGGTCAAGTGCGTTTAGTTACACTGATAACTACCAACCGGCGAACTAAGTTGGATTATCGGTTGCTCGGAAACGACATGTGCACATAAAACAGTTTGTTAGAACACGACTCCAAAAATCGATAGCTAAGTAGCTAAACCAGCCTCAGTGATACACATACAACATTGGGCTCGGTTTATTGTCATTCATTGTGTTAAAGTGAATACATTCATTCTCATTGGAACGGTGATCTCAATGTAAAGTAAACGATATTAATATAAAAAATAAAAACACTTCTTACGATGCTATTCTTCTCGTACGACAAGTTGAAATAATCTTTTGAATGTCAAACAGACTCGGCCATCTTAAATTCTCCAGACTGCCTGTTTTCCCTTCCAAAAAGGAATGAAGTGCCTGACTGCAAAATTAGAGTTGTTAAAAGGTGTTATACATAGGAGGTCAGGGGGTCCATAACTCCGAGTACAACATCAAATACATGGTTGCTAAGTGGTACTCATCAGTTGTGGTCACATTAATTCATCGGCTATCAAAAAACACCGCAACACCTTGGCTGGACATCCTGGCTTCACTGACCACCGTCCATGAATGAAATTATCTAACTAACGAGCATTACCGCCGCAGAATTGATGCCTAGTATGTAACTAAATCAAGCGAAAAGCAAGCCTGTCAAATCAATGCTGAAAAATCGCCAGAAACAAAACACATCCGGACAGCAGTTTAGAGTTGGTAAACCGCTTCGCGGGATTAGTTCGCTCACAATCTTTCATGCGGCAAATGTCTCACTGAATGCACGCTCGTTTGAACAGTCGTCCTGCAGTCCAGACGCTGACATGAACGCACAAAGAAGATAAGCTAAATCGTCAGTGTTATACAACTTAGTCTCTCCAGCTATTTTTTCACCTTGTTCTCTGTGTGAACAAGTATTTTTGCAGCTATATGAAGCCCTATAAGTGGAAAATCAATATACGCTGGTAGTAATGCTGCTACAGACTTTTTACTCGTTGACACGGTTTGCGTCTATACGTTCAAATTTGTTATCTCATCGGTCATATACAGTAGTCCTGTCCACAAAAGACTGCTCACGAAAAAAAAACGAACTAGTACTAGCTGGATGAGCTCTATGCTCGAGTGTCTTTAGGAGGAAAGGTTAATGACTGTCTCCACAAACACTAGCAGGAACTAGAGCCCAGCCAGTGATACTGTGACCCTCTTCTCTAAGACTTCTCGGATAACCAGAACTTCTCTGTAAAGGCCCACTGTACGATGAAAGAATAGTAACGTCATGGTCATTCAATACATTCAATATATTTCAATCTATTGTTTGCTGCCCGATTGCGACTACTGAACAAACGCAGGTGAAGTTCGTAGAATTCGGTTTCGTCGCAATTATTACTGACCGTCCGTCGTTGAATTAGACTACATGTTACCTGTCAGATAGGACACCTAGATCGTGCCTTGAGATCACGGCCCTAGCATAGGATCGTACAAAAGCAATCTGCCATAAAGGTTATTGCTGTAAAAATACTAACTTAAAAGGCATCAGTGGTTGAAACCATATGTCACATCGGGTCAGAGCCGTATCCTACTCGTTCAAGGTATCTCCGTGAGACGCTAGGTTATGACCTCTTATCCCACCACACCATATCTTAGCTTTAGGATTTTCTCCATCACATTCCATATGGCGCTAAAGTCCTAAGAGGACTCTACCTGATATAGGCCCTGCGACCCTCTACCATGATCTATCCAATATGAACACAACGTCCTCGTAGGGTTTAAACAAATGACACGTTAGCACCCTCATGTCTTTGTTCTTCCCAATGTCGTCTTCATAGTCATCAGCAATGACGTCCTTTTCACGTAGGATCCTAATTTAAAGGTTGACTGCTGTATTTGGAAACGGGAAAACTGTTAATCCTAGATTTCCTTAAGTAGCTGGAACTTTCGGGTTGAGACCATTGAGCGTGGAGTTACTTTTCCACATACCTCTGTGAACTCCATCGACAGCGTCATACTTTGGCACTTGTGTCCCGTGGTCGTCGGATTCTGGCACTCAACAACTGTAATATAAATGAAAATCAACTTGTTTTTCTTTTTTCATTATGGGACCACGACATGTAAAGCAATTTCACTATGAAAAAGCGGTCTTCCGTCGAAACGGAGCACATTGTAGGTCTTGGTATTCGGAAAATGATGTTCTGAACTTTTTCAAAGGATGAGCTGTGTTCGAACAGTTTTTGTACCTAGTAAGTGGTACTTTATGGAACCGTTCAGAATGGTCCGCATCTCAAACCTAAATGTAGTTTTTTCTGAGGATTCTTTTCTTTTGCAAGAACTTGGCCGTCTGAAGAGGCTTCAGTGGAACAATCGAGAGATGTCTCCCCCAAAATGGTGCTGTCTTATAGCGCCGTATTATTATTGCCGTAATAGCCGTTTACTTTGCAGCCAAAAACATGTTATTCTATTGGAGCTATTATTCAAGAAGCCTGTTAGTGTTCGATTACCAGAAGGCCTGATTCACGGAGTTTGCATCCTATTTACTTTGGGAGGAAATTTTGCACGACGGGGCGTATAATTTTGGTTATTTCAGAATTGGAGTCAACCCCTCAGAGGGTCTGAAGCGACTGGAACTATCTGTAGATGTCATGATAAGAACAATGGTGGCTTACACAGCTCGTATCACAAAGTGATACGAAGGAACATGTGGATCACGTGCATGGTTAGAAAAGATCGTGGGTACAAGTGCAAAAGGTGGAAGGAAAAGGGTACAAAGGTCAGTGAATCACGAAGAAAATGGCTTATAGGTCAGCAAAAGTTCAAAGGTACAACAGCAAGCTACTCATAAGGTCGCCGAAAAATCCCGGACAGCCTTCAACCGGTTTGGCCCTTCCAGTTCGGACTTATCAGGTAGGTTCAATCTCCGAATTTTCGTCAATATACTGTTCTACTTGAACTCACATTGGATGCTACTCGCAAAATACATTAACTTGGTCGTAACGAGAGACTCAATTGAATCCATCTAGCTGCACTCCTCAAAGTCTCCATCAGCCTCATTTCATTCTTGAACATCAAAAGGTAGGTACTTTGAGACAAACACTTATGCGCATATCAAGCTGATGTTGACGGAAGATCCATAAAAACCAGGCTAATCTGCAAATCAGTGTTTATCGTAAAGTACGTCAGTTTGGTAATCAAGTACGGAATGAAACTGATGGAGATGCAGGGATTGGACACATTTGATGAACCTCAAGAAGGTAGTTGGCAGTCCGGAAATTTTATCCACATTACATGTAATGTTTAAAGTAGAACTAACTACTTTGGACTGCAGAGATTATTTTGACCACTTTATTGTCATCCTGTATGCGTCAGGTGGTGACTCTAGGCAGGTGTTTGATTAACAGCTGACCCGATTCCTTGGGCCTACACAGCATCCTGTTTAAAAAACTCTTCGCTTTCTGTCAGTTCGTAGAAATGTCCATTACAAGGGGTAACCGTAAAAGGAAAGGATCTGTTCACTTCTGGAAGCCACCATTTTGGGAATCACACACTAGTGTGGTAAGATAGAGATAACTTGAACAAGCCATTGCAACAACAGCAGACGATTGAGGTGGAATGCGAACGAAACGAAGCATCTGGTTAAAATTAACGACACTGAGCCCAGCAATGGGAAGTCCAGGTACATATGCATCGAAGAAAAAAACATGCCTCGGTATGGACTGGAACTACCGGCCTCCCAATTGCCAGGCGAGTGCACCACCAAATGAGCTGCGCAGACTGTTTGTTCCTCGTCATATGTATGCAGTTGATTTGCCATACCACTTAATGTTAAGCAGCTGTATAGATCAACCAGAGACCCGTCTGTTTTCTAACAGCCACGTGATCAGTCAACCGACGAACAAGGGGGTCAAATAAGTCTATATGTCCTGCCAAAAGATGCTTCACAAAATGCTATTTTACTCTAGTTCAAAAAAACGGGGCTTTTCAGGTGATGAAGGATCTTCTGTAATTTGATCTTCCGTTAAGTGGCAAAACCCAGAAAGATGTTTGGTGATTAGTGGCGATGCGGTACCCGATAGCCAACCAACTCACACGGCGCCCGATGCACAAGTGGTTGTGACACAAATGGGGGTCCCAACTCATGAATAGTCAGTAACTAGCCAATCCGACAGTACTCACGTTACACGTGTTTAGGTTGGCCAATGAAGGATGTTATTTACCATGTTTGTTGGTGACCTCTTCTCTTGGGAAGAAATACTAAGATAAATCGAATTCATCGTAAAAAAAAGGCAGCCTTCTGTGACAAACCCATAACGCAGAATTCTCACCCCCCCTCCAAGTAAGAACAGCTGCCAAAGCTTCATTCTTCCCCTTGAGGACTGGCAAGACAACAACTCGTCATACATTATGACCATATAAAATTCAAAACAACGTACAACTATGGGCACGCATCAAATCATGGGAACTTGCTCATTTATGCCGCGGTGTCTTAGAAAGTACACGATAAAATAACAAAACACTAAAGCGAAATCGGAATCATCTAGACGAACCGCGGAAAATTAAAGATTCGGTCTGTTTCAAAGATGTAATCACTCAACTGTTTGCGAAGAACTTCTTCATAAATTTGATTAGAACCCTGGTTAACAGCCGTTCTATTTATTACCTTTGTGCCGTGTTCCTTGAATTTTCAGACTCAAATTTTTAGGCAAGTAGCAAAACTGACGTAATAATTTAAGTGCACTATCTATTCTTAACCATTTCAACACTCTTCCTAAGAAGCGATCGGTTTCTTTTACTTGCGGTCACATGCTTCTTTGGCTGCCTACGCTCACTTTCCCAGACAACTGATTGGGGACCCTGAGCTGTGTTACCGTCCGCTGACAAAGTTTGAATCAAAAATCATTAGTATGAACGTAACACATAACTCACGAGGTTGTTGAAGACTCATTGACAGCTCTCGACCAGGCTCGCCTTTCTTCGTGATCATCAGGTAGGCGCAGTCCCAGGGTTACCCTCAACTTCACGTTCTACTTGAACCCAAATTGCACGAGATTAACAAAATACACTCATTTGCTCACCAATTTGATTTTCATGGGAGACCCAGCTGAATCTCTTGTTTATGATGTTCTTAAGCAACTGAATGTGCTGCACCAGGCCGCCTCATGTTTCATTTGGCGTGGTACGCTAGTACCACAATACATTGTACAGATGTAACACATTGCTAATAAGGTTGCTGAAAACTCTTCGACAGCCCATGACCTGCGAACAAGCTGAATATCAACTTAGCCATCTAGTTGAGAATGTTCAAGACAGCAGAACGTGCAGCCAACGTCTAACTGTTCATTTAATCTGCTGCACAAACAGACCCTTCTCCGGATCGTACATGAATGCCGAAGGCAGACTTCACTTATGCAATTAGACATTGGCTGGTATAAACCATCAAGAGGTCAGAAACATCTCCAGATTAGTAGCAGCCTTAGCTCAGAATTATTCCGTCACCCGCATTAGGACTACCGAGTTCATGTATATGATTTTCAAGGGAGACTTCACAATGGGAATCGCGTTCTTCCCACCCCATAGCATTTATATCTCATCAATAGTATGATACAAACTGGTGATTCTATCCCTCTTCGATTAGCCCTTTCTTCTCGTGTATGGTTTCCTTCTCTATTGGGAACCACTGACAAGACCAATTCTGTGGGGATGGTAAAATATGGTAAAAATGGCCACTACTCACGGCACAGACATCGACAAAAGCAGCCGAGAAGGAGGCAATGTACAACGCTGGTGAAAGAGTGGGCTGTCCATGGATTTGGCACTTACGGCGAGCTCTTTTATCCATTTGAAGGGAGCAACCTCTTGTGAATGGATTTACGATCTTGTCCGGGAGATACTTGTAAGCAGTCAAGACCGCCCTCAACCTTAACCTTGGAACTTCACCAGATCCTCAACAGTTAGCTCCATCTTTCAGATATGACTTCAGACAAAACAGCCTTATACGCATAAATCATCATTCAAATATGTCTCCACTTTTCTATAACGCCCATGGTGATTTGCTGACCTTGCAGACAGTGACGGAAGACCAAACAATACCGATTTCTTTGTGGGTTTCATCAGGCGATGTGCTCACAAGCCTTCGAGTATGAAATCTGGCCTCTCTATTTCAACATTTTACGGACACTTCCAACAAAATAAACACAGAAGGTAGCCATATCAGATGCACTGATGAGCGTCAAGAATGAAAGAGCGACGGAGAAGATGAAGATGAGGCGAAGCGGAGTTTTTGGAGGATATCCGGGGTGCGATTACTTCCAACGAGGGTACGGAATGCGATTCGCATTTCTGGTAATTTTCTCAGACTTATCTGATGACAATCAGGAAAGAGTTCCAGCCATTTCCCTGGATAAAATCTCCGGTTCAGCTAACTAACAATCACCATAGTTTTTGGATAGGTAACTAAGTACCTTTAAATCCACCATGGATTTCCGAAACCTTGATCTTACCATACAAATGAGGTCATTCTGTACCGAAAAACCGAGAATTGTGCAGCGAATTTCCCATCGCCGAAAATGTTCAGCCATACGAATCTCGCGAACCTATATAGGATACTCGACACCGCAATCTTCCAGTTAGTAGTAGATAATTCGGCCACGATTGGCTGATCAGCAGTATGACGAGTTGGTACCTATACAAGGCACAACTCCACTATCTTCCAATCAGATAGCTTACGGCATGTGGTCTGGTGTTGTGGTTTTCCAGGTGTCGATTTCTCAGGTAGAATATACACTCAATTTGATGAGTGGTTTCCCGTCCGCATTGATTACTTATTTGTGTTGTGTTTTACTCTCCTCGAAGCAGCACACTACCCTTAAGGTTGATGGAAACCTATATTAACTCAACACCAGTCTTGCTGCGTTTGGAATTTGTCAGACGGGTGCAGTCCTCGAGCTTTCTTTTGAGTTGAACGCCAAATTTGTGTTGAGTCACATATACACCTGGTGAATTTCTTGCTTATGATGGTCTTCGGCTGAATGGATAGCTTAAGTACTGTCTCAGGTTGCAGTTGAAGCTATACAACGAATGTTTCAAACTACGCTAAGTAGATGAGCCCCACACTTGGCGAAAGCCCTTGTGGGCTGTCTTCAGTCATTTGTTAGGTGTCGTACCGAGAAATGGCTTTTCAACATCAGTGTTGAGGAGGACGAAACTCAGTATTTCCTAACAATCATCGATTCAGCGAGGCCGACGACCTTTGTCAGCCGGTGGGCGATATTGGTGTTTTATTTTCAAGTCTTCACTCCTATGGGCCATTTACCTTCATTATTTCGACGGAAGTCTGCTGCATTCATTCACCTATCCACTCCACCCTTGTGATCAACATTCAATCCAAACAATAGAGTGAAGTGATCGGCTATTCACTAAACTGAATGGGACAGTCCTTGGTTCGGCAATGACTGCATATTTTGTCAAGTTTAATTCACATGGAATTTCACGTCACGGGCTCTGCTTATCGGATCTCATAATTGTGTGAAGGCCATATCGCATGAGGAAGCAAGGAGCTAGATGAACAGCTAGGCACGAGAGATAGCCTCAGTAGCAGTGTCCTCGAAATTGGAACGTGCTCGTGTCGCAAACTGTGTTGGCGCGTCGCTCGCGCGTACGCACACAAGGACTCGCCTATTGGCTGTCCTCGTCACAGGCTTTTTGTTTAAACCAATCAGACAGTGATTAGCCGTGTGAGGCTTGTCGTGCGGCTTGCTGCATTGATTGGTCCCGTAAAGGACAGAATTGCGGTAAGCGATTCGATTTTGGCATCGATCGATTGCCGGACAACCAGTAAGGTCCTTTTTGCTACGAAATTCGAATTTCGTCACGTGTCACGCGCCTCTCATCATCATCTCTGAGATCCAGCCATGCCACGAGGACCGCAGCTAACAGAACAAGAACGAGGGAAGATACTAGCATACAGAGAAGCGGGAATGAGTTGTCGGATGATATCCAGTCTGATTGGCAGGTCAAAGACGGTTGTTAACAATTTTCTGAACAATCCCAAGTCATATGGAAAGTTAAAACCTACAGGAAGGAAGAAATCCGTAGCGGAGGAAAAAGTGGAACGTCTTATCCTTTCCGAATCCACTAAAGGACTCAGTGCTTCTCATCTCAAAGTTGTAGCGAATCTGAACGTTTCTGTGCGAAGAGTACAGCAACTTATTCGAAACTTTAGACATCCGGCCACACAGGTACCACGATCCACCGCAATTCATCCGGCTCTGAAGACTACACAAGTAATACATGAGTTAGAGGATGAAAATGTGGAGGTTTCGTAGTGAGTTTGTGATATCTGTGTTGACTCCCAAGCACTGCCTGTGACGGCCCTCCCAAATTGTTATCGAATTCCGTCCCTTGAAACCCCTGAACCAGCAGATTTCAATGAGTACAAAGCAACGTATACAACTGCACACACAGGTTCATCTGACCTACGTTTTCTTCCTTTGTACATGCGTCCTTTTGGTCATGTTGGTGGTGAGTACGGTCCTACGATTTCCCTCAAGATGTTCGTCTTTCTGTTACAATCCGTGCAATTTTCTATTCATATCACTTACCACTCTCAGGATGACGTGTTATTTTCCATTTGCGTGTGTTTTAGACTTGGCTTGGCTTTTTGGTGGTGCGGCAACATTAGACCAAACAGTTCGGGGTCTTGGGGAAGTGTCGTAGAGGTGTTCTCGTCACGAACAGGTTCGTTATAACGAAGATTTTTCATGGTCTTACTGAGATGATCCTCCTGGAGGCATAGTTTGCAACTGGTGAACTTCATAAAGCGCATTTTTCATGTGTAAACTCGAACTCCCTACAGAGAACGTCCAAGAGACTAATGGGGGACTGTCGTCCCAGATGGGCAGTGAAACATCGATCTTCAAAACTGTTGTACTTTCGACGATGGTGGTGCTAATTCAGAGGGATGGGTGTTACGGAGTACTGACACCGGCGCCTGACCGCTGACAAGTTTCCCAATCATTTTTCGAAACCTTTAATGAATATGCAAATTAAATTTAGGCTGAAACTTAACCATTCAGGTTTTATCGTCAGCTTGTTGATTGCCCCTCATTCAATCTCACCGTGACAGCGAGTGGCAATATGAAGTATTCAGATATCTGGATGTGGGGAAGTGCCGTAGTAACTATTCGGTGCTGGTGATTCGCTCATTAAAAAAAACGAATAGGTATTTCTAACCAACTCTTTCCGTTCAAGCCCGGCATAAATCCTTGGTTTTCGTGATTCAAAATTGCTGTCCCTTTTTACGTCCCTTGAATGCGCCTGATGGCCACAGTTTCGCGCGTTCGCGGCGCAGCTGTTCACAACTCTCACATAACCAAGATCAGTCTTCCGCTCCGTTTCGTGAAAGTCAGTTTATAGTTCCAATCCGTTTGAAGAACTGTAGTATTCGCTGGCACGGTGAGTGAACAAAAATCTTTGGCTTCGAAAATAATTTAGTTGCTGCCCTGCAACAGAAGTCACTTGCACACACTGAAACTATTGTTAACTGATTTGCTGAGGCAAGACAGTTGGAACACATGGTCCAAATCTCTTGGCAAGACGGCACACTGAAGTGGCCAGCTGTTTTGCCCGCGCCCATTTTTTGCTTGATGCTTCCACCACGATTGATCGAGGTCTAACTTCTGCGTACGATTTCCAGTGAGATCTGTCACCGGACAGCCGAAAATCACTCGATTCCACTCGCTAGGAATGAAGTTTTGGTAGGAATCATGGTGGCCCCATACTTTCATCAAGGGGTTTGTATTGTGTTGTCACTTGCCCGAGGATCACGCGCAGAAAGCAGAACTTGTTTGTTTTCTAACGACAGTTGCACCTGCTATCTTGCGAGTGGCTGCACTGAGCCAGTTTAGTTGGTTAACAAGTGATACAAGGTCGAGAAAAACGGATAGAATGGCCCTTGCTACTCATGACTATCAAAAGAGGCTTACGCATCTATCTAGACGTAATATTCCACTCGTAAGGTTGCTGAAAACTCTTCGATGGCCCAGGACTGGCTCCGCCCTTCTTGAGGCTCATCCAGTAGGCGCAGCCCTCGAGTTTCCGTCAAACTTATGTTCTCCTTGAACCGAAATTTGACAGATTTCGCATCCTAATTTGGTTTTGACAGGTGACTCAACTGAATCCAGCTGAATCTCTCGATTATGCTGATCCATGGCTCGAATCCGGTGGAAGGCAAGAGTAAGTGCAGATATTTCTCCCTTATGCATACTTCTGTGAACACGGAAAATCTTTGGGTCAGCCAAACCAAAATCTTAGCAGTACCAGGTGTTGAGTTTTGGCCCTCACCAAACAGGGGACGCAACACAAGAGAAACCAAATGACCCAGGTAGTAAAGTCGGCCAAGATGGATACGCTTCAAGTTTGGACACGAGCATGTTGTTATTCTCGGGCATACACACCAAACTGGCTTTTCACGCAAAGACTGGCTTAATCCTGTGCCGCGTCTCGGTTGTTCGAACAGACTCGGGCAGTTTCGCATGTGGGAGGTCAGCAGAGTTCATTAAGCTATGCGGAAAAGCGGGGTAGGCCACCTAATGTTTGGAAACAGTGAATTTTACAAGGATGGTGCTGACCAGAAGGAAAAGAGTAACACTGAAGCAAATGTGAAGGAACGCATGGAACCAGGGACATAAGAACAGACAGATTTGTCTTCACAATGTGACGAAACAAATAACATCATAAACGAGAGATTCAGCTGGGTTCCAGCTGAGTCTCCCGTCGAAACCGAATTGGTATGCAAATGAGTGTAGTTCGCTAAGATAGACTCAGTTTACCGTGGGCTGACTCAATATGTTTCGACCAGTAAGATTTATGAGTGGTTCATAGGATATTTGAGGTTGGATTGCTGGCTGTTATTAATTCTGTGTACGTAGTTTTGTTAAGACCTTACGATAATCATGAAAATCCCTGAAAGAGACGTTTAAACACGTTCAAGAGATCGTGAGAGTAGTGAAGGCGCTTGTACAGCCATGGGGACAAGGGTATGCGCAACGGACAACAATACTATAGGCGTAGCCTCAACGAAATAGTGACGGGGAGAGATGTGCTTGATATGAATGAAAGAGTAGAACATAGGTAGGACACGGGATTTTCAGAGGAAAGCAGGGAAGTGCCATACATATCTTGGGTGATATTGCGTCCGTCCAGTTAACTAATCGTAAAGGTATCAACAGTGTTCTGGTTAGAAAGTTTCAGAATTGAACTCAACAAAGGTTTTTCGAAAGGTACCTGTGTGGTCCGGTAATAGCAGTCGGTCAACTCCACTGTTTCTGGCGACGAAATACTCGGCAGATACGACGGCAAACACAAAGCGCAAGAGTCTGATGAGGAATTGGAGAACTGTAGTTCAAGTTTACCGTTGTCTCCGCCCTCCTCTCAGAAGAGTTTAGTCGATGGGAACTGAATGCGAGTGGCACAAGTTGAGGGAGGAATTTTAGGAAAGGTAAGTTATTCTAGCTGAGTCCCAGCAACCAGGCATTGGACCTTTAGATGCACGTAAATCAAACCAGTCGGCAGACGGGTTGGAAAAGGGTGAAACATATTTTTCGAACGATCTGGGACAGCATTTCGGGAACATATCCTTCATTGGGTTCGAGTTGCAGTAGCTCGCTGTCGACCGAGTAAACAATGGATGGATTTCTGGAACAAAAGGAGGGTAAAGCGAAGTCGTCCACAGCAATTCGACTTATACACTCATCTGCATACCAAGTTGGTTTTCACGAGAGTCTCACCTGGAACTCAGCTGAATCCCTCGTCTATGATGTTCTCCTTGAAAGCCAAATTGATGTGCAGATGAGTGTAGAAGTCGAACTTCGTGCAATTTGGGTTCAAGTAGAACATGAAGTTGATGAAAACTCGGGGACTGCACCTACCTGTTGAGCCTGAAGAGGAGCGAAACCGGTCACTGGCTGTCGAAGAGTTTTCAGCAACCTTATGAGTAGTGTATTACATCCACAGCAACCTTTTTTTTTACCACTGGACGATTTAACTGCACAAAAGGTTTAAATACACAGTTTATAGTTTAATAAATATCGGTAAACTTTCAAACTAGTTTCACCATCCAGCTTCGTAACCTCATTTTTGCCGTTCAAATTCACTAGTTTGTGCGAGGATAACCATTCGGCTTTATTTTCGATTAGACCTGATCTGAAGTCAGAAATCGGAACATAGATTTGGCTAGTCCATGATGCGCTTGTAACATAGCGAGATATTTGGGTGTAAAAAGAGCGGTCACTTTGACAAGTTTGGTGGTGACCGATCTCCCCCTCGCGAAAACTTTGAAGGCTAGTTTGGACAGCCTGGGTAACTGATTACTCAATTAACTTTCGAGTGCACGGCTAGGGTTTAGTGGTCTGATGTACTGGGGGGTGTTATTTTTGGACAAAAACATTTATGAACTGTTTATAAAATAAAGCAGTCGAGTTGAGAATCAAGACGTGTGTGCAGATATACATGGACTTGCAAAGTACTGCGAACCACATGAAGTCGAGACGAGGTATCGAATTTGCTGAAATCGTTTACTGCCAAGTGCATGACAGAAACAGGAAAGGAAACCAAATTCATGTAAAGCTTTGCCATTGAGGCTACAGGTGTACGATACATGTTGGCCAGGTCAGTGGATCACGATTTTGGCATGACACGTAGCATGCAGCGAATGATCAAACAAATTGTGAATTTGCGACTGAAATCATGCAGAACTTTTGTAGACATGGACCAAGTGTTTATTGTGTAGTTCGTGTTAGTTCACCGACAGAACATTGCAGACTACATTTTTCCGACTTTCTGGACGAATTATAGAATTCCAAATGTCTGAACAGTCATAATTTTTCTGAAGCCGGACAACATCAACCTTCATGTTTACGTTCTAAGGTAACATAGTTGACCAGTTCTCGGACGGATATTGTTCTACAGTGTTAATGAGATGAGGCATCTGAGTTGTACTCAGAATATGGTTCAGCAGTTCGTCATTTCAGTATATTCAGCGTCCCGTTTTCTTACGGAATGGCTAAATGCGCCACTAAAGTAGCCAGTTATCGCACATGACCACGTGATATGGATCCTGTGATTGAAAGATGAATGGCGCTCTGTCTTTTCTAAGTGCGAGTTAATCACATTGCTGACCAGCCTCTCATGACCGAACGGTTTAGTGTCCAAACTACCAGCCAGGAGGTCGCGGGTTCGAGACTGTTTGGAGTTGCTTGAGATGCGCACTTCTGATGATTCCCAATAAGGATGAAACAGTTTCACGGTGCTTTTCGACTTCTCAGCATAGGCTAGCTTCGTTTAGAGGATGAAATCTCCATTAAAAATTCCCAAACCTCTTCACACTGCCAATGTTTATTAAACATTTACTAGCAGTGATAACGTGAAGGTTTTTCAAACCAGTGCACTGTGAGGACACATTCTGACGCAGAAACTTGTTTGAGTGAATAAAACCCGAGTTCAAGTGAGCCACCATCGCGGGTTTCAGAGATACCCACTTGATTGGATCAAACGAAATCACGACAGATTCGGGAGCACATTTCTGTACTGCTAATTCTGCAATCTGGAGAAAGAGGCTAACCGGCCAGCCCTATAACATGCCACCAAGTAAATCCGAACAGTCGTATTAGAAGGACACAACCGACAGGGGACACTGCCGTTTCGAACACGCTTGTCACTACTAGAGACTATGCAGATGAACCTACAAGGAAAACGTTAGAAATTTAAACCGGAGGATGGGACTAAGAGGGTCTGTGTGGGTGGTCCTTCTCTGTGTACAGATTAGACCTGAGGTGAGTCGTTGCATACTGTGAGTGTTCTGAATGGCGAGTTGGTATCAGTCGAATGATCACAAGTTGGCACACAGTTGACAATCGATGAGGCAGGATTTCGGTCAACGAATTTTCCATTGGACTGGACAGAAGACTCATTTTGCCCCAAGCCTAGACAGAAGCAGTCGAGATGCCGAGGTTGAGTTCGAACCACGGACTTTCCGGTCGGGAAGTTCACGACTTAACCACTGAGCTATGCCGGCTCTGGGTTTATAACTGGTCGTAGACCTGCCTTATACGCAAAGAAAGATCTCAGTATGATAATGCACTTGGTTTCATGGGCAATATTTCGCTTGTTTTCACACCATGCTTTAAATTTCGATCTGCTGCAGTTTCCATGTGCGTCCATTTGCCTAGTGAACCTGAGTGACATTCATTGGGGTTTAAGAGTGTATAAAACGGCGCCATCCCTTGTTAGCTGTCCTTTGATATCACCGGTCGGGTGACTAAGCCGGACTAGATGTTTTGTATTTTCGAAGCCGAGTTAATCGACCACTCATAAGAAGGTTCTAAGGGAGATGGGTAGTGGAACGGAATCTCACTGTCTAACTACCTCTCCACCTTCAAGTGTTACAAAGCGCATAAACAAGTTGAAAGTTATGGGCATGAACGTTCTGTGCATGCATGCCAGCAATATTGACTGGTTGATCATTGTAGGCTTCCACTGTTATGTTTCAAAAAATCTGAGAGACGGGGGTTAACTGACACCAAAACAAAGAGCTCACGTGCGTGCGTTTTCCCATGAAAACCTGTTGGACAGCCAACCAAAGCTGTTGCCAACTTGACTGTTTTGAATGTGTTCACCGCTCAATGATTAGTGTCTTGTGAAATTAACTATAGAAAAAAAGCATTTTTTGAAAAGCAAAGACCTTGCCTCTTTACATATATGTATTTTCAAATAGGACTAATCTGTGTGAACCGCGTTATCCACATAATACCTTAAATGTACTGAATCGAGGCTAATTCCAACTTTTCCGTTGAACGCTGATGGCCTTGATAGGTACTCAGGGTGGTTTCATTGCAGCATTGACTCTGTAAGGAAGCCATTGAGGGAAGGGATGATGCCAGTTGGCTGCCGACTTTTATTGTCTGCAAGTTACGGTTGATTAAAAACGCAAAATATTAGTAATAAGGTACCAGTCAGCAAAAACTGAATGAAGTGATCGATAGGGTGTATGGATCACCAATGCATCACCTATACAAAATCAGCAGATGCGCGTGAGCAGGTCTATCAGTCTGACTCAAAATGAGGGCAAAAGTTTCGTGTACCTTCTCCGACTGATTTTACCAGTTCTCCTGGTACCGGAAAAATTGATTCGATTTGGGCACCAACCCTCACCGGGTGGTTTGAACTGGCAAACTCGTCAACTGTCTCGATGATCCATATAACCAATTTTACCCTTGTCACCCAGATATTTATGAATTCCAAATTATTCTCACTATGATGGGTTTCGACTAAAAGCAGAATTCACTCATCAAAAGGGGTTCAAATTGACCATCACCGTCATCCGGGTACATGCCGTTCTCCGTCATTATTTTACATGGCTGATGTCTCGCATATCCATTACGATAGTTGGCAAAACAAGTCTGAATAACTTCTGGAGTAAAATTGTTCCAAGAAGGTCTGTGTGATGCAATGGCCTGCAACAGGTACGCTTGAATGTTGCATAATTTGCTTATTTCCTAACTTCATCGGTGATTGAAAACGCAGTTTAACTAATAAACAATGGGCTACATTAGCACCCTACGGCATATAAGTAACTTTGACAAGCTGGCTAATAAAGGATCCCCGACAAAAGTTGGAAAAAACTACGTCGGTTTGCTAAACGACCATAATAGGATAGAAGATCGCCCTGAGATTGTTGGGTGCAACGCAAGGACGAGATCCTTTTCCGTGAATATCAATATGGAATACTGGATTTGAGTTTTCGGCTGCTGTCCACCTCGATTAGCCAATTTTTACGAAAACCATCCAAAGGGACCGAACAGAGTTGGTGTCTTTTGGAAGAGCTCCACAAATCAAAGGGGTTTGGTAGGAGAAACAGATATCAACTGAGGGAGATTTTCTTCCGAGACTGGTTTAGCAGTCTTATAAACAGTGTAGATCTGCATAACACTTGTCATCATCATCATCATCATCGACAACATAACATCAAGTGTTCAACATTGATGCTTCGCTGCCGTACAACCATGATTTATTTGAAAGCCTTATGGTGGAGAGAAGAGTTGAAATGGACGATGAAGGGACTTAGTGTTAACCTATCACAAGTATTCCGAGGTACCCACACCTCCGGACACTCATTCGGACGTTCTGGATGGAAAATAAGAACAAGGACGCCATTGACATCTATTGGCAGGCACAACTTGCAGCGTCTCCAACCAGGCGCAGTGGGGGCCACGCGGTCTCCATCCTGGAAGGCGAGTCGCACCGACGGCACCCAGATTGTTCATCATCTCTTTCATACTCCTCTGTTAGTTCAAGCGTTGGCCACCTCTCTACTTCTGTCACTCTAAATTGGGCGCGGAAAACAGCACTCTTTTTGGCAAACTATGGTTCGGCATGCGCAGTACATGGCCTGACCAACGCAGCTTCTGGTGCTGAACACATTCTAAGATGGAGGCCCCCGTTGCACAACCAAATACTCGCTTTCTAATTGCCTCGTTACGAATTCTCTTACACCAACGTACACGAGGTATGGTCCTGAGACAACGACTACCGAACACCTGAAGATATCTCAGTTCCGCTCACCGAGCAAGCTGTCTCACAGCCGTCGAACAAAACAGCTCGTACTGTAGCCTGGGATTCACGGGTATAGCGCTTTGTCATCATGGGTGTCTAAAATTAGCAAACGCGACACGAGCCTTGCAGATTCGTGCATTGACCCCATCTCTTCCACTACAGTCGTAACTAATACAACTCCCAAGATACGTAAAACGCTCCACAACTTCGACTGCCTATCCCTGGATTGTAAGTGACGTGTGCAGTGACTGCATGACCTTACACTTTGTGGGTGCAAAGCGCACATCAGTTCATCCAAAAACACCCGCGCCTTCTCCCATTCGAAGATATTGTCTGTATATTTCAGATCGACAAGGTCTTTATCAGCAGTAATTTGAACACTAGAGTTGGGAAGACCTTCCAGCATTCGTCTCGTTATCTCGTCGATTAGGAAATTAAATAGGAATGGAGAGAGTGGGCAGACCTGACGGACGCCGCTTTGGGTACGAAAGCTTTTGGAGAGCTCTCCGCATACTGTCACACCCGGAAGTTTTAGAATGCAAAGAACATATTATGTTCACAAACTTCCGTGGCATTCCTTGCTGGGCAAGCGTGTTAAGGAAAACAGATCGGTCAACCGAGTCGATTGCGCCTTGGAAATCCAGGAATACTAGAATTGTGGGTCGCTTATACGTACGGCGTTGTTCTAGCACCTAACGAAGTGTGTAGATTTGGTCAGGCCGGAATCCTGTCAGACCGGAATCCTGCTTGCCGCTCTCGAGTCAGTTTTTCACGAGCCACCGTAAGGCGACGAAGCACAAGTGACGACAACACTCTCGTTATGACCATGGTCAAACTGACCCCCTGTGATTACCGCACTCACTACGAGCCCCTCTTTTGAAAATGAGCACTATCATCGATTCTCCCGAGTTGTTTAGGGCAAGTCTCCTGTTCTCAAATGCAGGTTTTCAACAACCTTATGAGTAGTCTTCTTACTATCTTCACCTAAGGAACAACACTGGACGTGATTGAACCGGGTGAGTCGCTGGGATCTGACCAGATGGTCGCCTTCAGTTGGTTTGGCCAACTTCGTACAATCAGGCAAACATGCATAAAATACTACGTCCTGGTTAGCATGGAACTTGACAGACCACGCGTGCCTAAAACCAGACGTCCCAGTGTGTAAATGATGGTCAGCACAAAAGGTGATCCTCAGAATGTCCAATTTGGTCCAGTGGAAATGTGCAGTGACAGTTTTATTAATAATAGTAGTAATAATAATACCCCGAAGGTTGCTTGCCTGAACACACCCCTAATGAGTCTGATGAAGATGACCCTTAAACATCGCATCTAAAAAGACAAAGAAATATCGGCTAATTTGTACACAATACACAGTGATGCGGATCGGATGGGGTGGTCCAACAGTTCAGGTACCAGCACTCACTTTGAACAAAGATGACTAACGTAATCGGGTTACATCACATGATCAACGTCCTCAGTTGTCTAACAAGCCAGACATTCTACGGTCAAGCTGAGTCTCTCAAGAAGTGTTTTTGGTTGAAATGGTTCTTGTAAGAAGGAGAGTTTTTGCTAGTAAAACAACTGTGGCTTACTGTTGTACTGACAGTAGGTGGACCTCCAAAAATCCTCCTACGGAAGTCATCCCAACATTCATCAGCGAGTAGAGCGCTTTCCCCGCACGTACTATGTCATTCCGAATTCTTCAGAACAGTTACTTTGAAGCGGACGGACTATGACCAGTATCCGCGATGTTCTGAGAGGTTGCTCACTGTTAGGGGTCACAATCATACAATCTGCAGTTTACTACGCTGGACCTGTTGTTCTTGAACGCATCCAGCGAACACATAGTCCTGTTACTTCGTGTGCAAATGCTGTTCTTTCATATTTCTGAAATGTCCGTATGTTTGGAGTCACGCAGAAGCAGTTACAGGAAGTTGTTCTTGGTATTCACATGCCTGATGAACAAAGCGACCGTTACTTGAGTGGTCACTTGTTCTGGCCAAGCAACTTGCTGGTTAGATACCCCATCTTTCGTAAATACGAAAGATCTTTTCTGAGTTGAGAAGTCAGATTTTGCGGAACATACAAAAATAAAAAGTAAGGAATGGTTTCCAAGTGCTGTACATTTTTCGATACCGCTCACGAGAGCGACGAACTGGTGAGCAAGAAGCGACTGCAACCCTCCTACCAATGTCAGTACGTTTTGAAGTATCGTAAGTTGTTTAAACGAGGCGAATTTCTCCTTATCTAGTGGGAACAACCTTGAAACAGGCTAATGGGAAGCCTTCGAACCACTCGGTTAGCCCATACGTTCGGCTGCGGAAGTTCGACTCCAACATCGAACACTCGACCCTAGTGTCCCTACTGAAACATTCTGAGTAGTGGCTTGACATGAAACGGCTCATTTCACATGACTGACCAAATCCGATTTCCTTACGGATGTCTGGTGCTTTTAGGATGCTAATAAACCTCGTCCTGGAAACTTTACTGACGTAAGAGGATCAGTTTTAGATACATTGTGAATCAGCTGTTTCGCAGAGGACTGGCACGGCCTGACACCTCTTTTGTTGGTGTAAACACTAGATCCGCATATGTCGTTCGCATTCACTTCTAGCCGGTGTCGCTGTGTGCTGTTTTTCGCCCAGATTTATGACGCATCCGGTCGACAGAAACACGATACACTCCGCAGCCTACATCCGATGGAGCGAAGAGCTCTAGTGTATGAGAACTTAAACAAAATCCCATACTCGAAAATGAAGGACGGTCCAGGTCTTGGTGGTCAAACCCGTATTGACACGTCAGCCATTTACTGTAATCAGTCCAAGAGGCGAGGAGCAAATCGATTTAAATATGAGCGTAATTCCCACTTGCTTGGGACCGAACATTGACGCGTTTGTTGTGTGCGATTTCCCCTTGTTCGGTCCTGTATTCCGAATGGGTCGCGTTTGTCTCCGGATCCTGCTGCCCGTTCGAACATCGGGCGCATGGGCCTTCGCTTGACTGCTTCCGACGTTTCCCATTTGGTGAGTTGCAGTAGCGAACCTGCGGAACTTCCGCACCGGTTTTTGTTCGACACCAGCATCTCTACGGATACTTCCGGCCCTGTTACTTCGTTCGTATAGGCCCATTTGGTTGCAAGAAGGACAGTATTTAGCCCATTGGGCGGTGGCTCATTTTTGCTATATTTCCACAACAGTATATTCTCAGATTCAAACGACCGGTGTGACTGGCTCATCGCTACTAATCAGCTGACCAGTTAAACGCTGATATGACGCCGAAAGATGCTGGTTGGCCTCTGGTTCTTTCGTCCAAATGTAATTCCAGTTAGTTCGCTCCCAATGAGGTCGGCCACGGTGATTCGAAATTTCAGTAATACATCTCTGTTCACACGGAAGTAGTTACCGCGGAAAGATGTTTGGCCTTATAGGTAGATACTAGGGGAGCACCGGGAACTTGATCCTGTTGAAATATGACGGTGCAAGTATTTGGAAGTGTTGTAACTTCAGTTCCAAGTTTGACAACATGATTTCAGATTTTATGGGCTGGGATGGGCACCATTTTGTGAGCAAACCTGATGCAGTTCGGTTGCATCCGCACCAGGATTCACAGTGAATGAGTGACAAAGCGGCTGATATTTACTACCTGTTCCGGTGACCGAAATTTCGTGTCATCAGCGCGATGGAAGACCAACTTCATGAACCGCGTAGCTACTCTTTCGCGTTCACTGCGGTAAAATTATGGACCCTAACCTAGGTGCCACTGTGGCGGAAACCCCCTGTGATTCTGTGAACCCCGAGGCTCCAGTGGAATGACGACTGATTGGTTCACTGCGCGAGGTGCACGTGGATGACTGCGGATTCTGTGTATGCATAGGTCGTATTTTAAGGACTTCTTAAGGAGTGTAGAACACCTCACAATTCTGATTGGCCATTTATTTGAAGAATGGAACTCAGTTTCAAAAATGTGTCCACTAAAGGCGCTCATCATCATTATTGACAGCATGACATCAGTGCTCAACACCGATGCTTCACTGCCGTACAACTAAAGGCGCTAGAAAATATAGTTCATTTTAAAGGACACCGGGCAATATGCGTTACATCGATTAATGAGGTGACTGTCCAGCAGGGGTTTCAATCCACTGCGGGCAAACCTACTAACAACTTAAGTATTATTGGCTGAAACTGCTTAGGGTCAAATCGAAGGGCGATGAGCATACCGATGAAGGTTCCAGACTATAATTTATGTTTTGAGAAATTGACATCAGTCACTGAGGCAGAGATTCGTGTCCCTTCAACAGTGACCTTTCTGGAAAAAATAGGAGGGTTTATCACCAAATCTCTCGTTTATGATGTCCCCCAGATTCTTTCTCAAGGCTGCTTCCTGCTCCAGTTGGTGCGACATGCGGGGTATCGCAGCAAATTTTCCCGACGGTATATGTTACTTGTAGGGTTGCTGAAAGCTCGAAAACTCAAAACCTGGTTTCGTCCTTCTTGGGGCTCATCGGGTAGGCGCAATTCTCGAGTTTCCGTCAGCCTCATGTTACTGACCGAAACCGGTAGTGGTTTGTCTGCAGATTCTGAGCAACTGCCCCATACTGCTTAATTCAGACAGTCGGTGAGGTCATTTTCGAGCAGCAGACAAGGCCTCCGTTGAATTTTATTTGAAAGTTCTTTCAGTTCGTTAGTGTGACTGGTCGTTGCGAAAGACAGGCCAGGGGTGAAAACGGTGTCAATTTTGGACCTTCCTCTTCCGATTCAAAGCGCTCCAGTTTTTGTGTTACGCTACGGTAAAGGAGAGATTGCGTGGTTTTTAGTCTGCTTCAGGCCTAATGTTACCTTTGTTGATGACTCACTCACTGATAACCGTACACTCGGTTGATGTCAGACGCCAGTTCTACTCCTGTTCTATTCACACTGGGACGTTTGACGAGTTCCATCACCCCGGATGTCAGTCGATGTGTGGTGAATCTCATCAAAACCTCGTAATTTTCGAAATCGATTTTGCATTTCATGTCCAGTGCATGCCCTGCTGTTTTTGAGTCTGACTAGCGCTCAGCATTCAGCTCCGTTCCTTAGTAGCCCGTTCATTCTTCTGTCCTGTGTAAACATTAGTGCACTCGGTTTTGTAAACACCGTCTCCGGTTCTAACGACAGACGGTCCTTCCGATTTCACCTGCAGAGTGCAGCGTTCCCTTTCTGGAACGCTATCCTCATGTTGAGCACATTTTATGCACTTCGAAAGACCTCTGAGTTGCATGAAATAACAATTGTCCTTATCCATTAGCTTTAAGCTACGGACAGCAATGCTCTTCTTAATTAATCTTAGTCTAACTAGCTGGTTATCCACGATATCAAAGTCAGTTTGAGGCTGCTGTTCGGCAGCAGCTTACCGGAAAGTCTGTAGTTCGAACCCAAAATGAGCACCTCGACTAATCCTGTCTCGGATTGGGCAATCTGGGGGTACGTCAGTCCTCGAGCGTCCTTCAGGTGGCATGGCGTCTAGGCAACGAAAGGGGGTTACAGCTTAAACGATTGATTATTCGGCCAAACACTGATGAGGCGGACCCAGCGAATACCACTTTATGATGGGCTGGTCGTTTCGGAACTGCACCAGTGTCAGTTAGCTTCGTGCAGTCCAAAGTAGCCCTACCTCCGTAGTGTACTTAATACGGGGATTCAGGCCATTTACATAAGGGTAACACTCACTAGGCCACATAGGCATCGCCTACATAACGCACAGATACTTTTGTTGGATAACACAATCCAGTAAAAACCTCTTGTGCGAAGTCCTCCAAGAAGCTATTGTCCAAAACCTGGGATATTGGAGATCGCATTGGTCTTGAGAGTTGTGGGATGTTCGCGCATTCCTGCCTGGGGCCCACGTGATCCGGCGTGCAGACGGCAAGGAGCTCCGTAGGGCAGGTCACGCGCACCCGATCCCAGGGGCAAGCATACTTTTATTTCCTAGCTGGATTGCCTCGCTAAAATTCACCTGGCGTCGTGCGCTGGACTTATGTCGGGTGTGGTTTGCAAATGACGATGGGTTGGTCCGCTGATGGCACCTCACTTCGACATGATGCTCAGACGCGTTTGCTTCAATACTGTCAAAAGGTGTAGGCACCTTATTCTTGATCGCTTTCCTTAACGACATAGGGCTTCTTCGTACTAAGCCCCTTCCCATTCCCTCACACTCTTTACTGAAGCTTCCTCTCCTCGTGGTTATATAGCAATTAGGCACCAGTATGCAGCACTAGGGCGATGTCAGTGATGACCGCCCTAAGCATAAACAACTGAGTCAAAAACAAGGCACTTGGTCTATTGTAAGCTGTGTCCGATCTGATAGCCTTGTCTGCCAATAGCAACTGATAGGCCTTTTCTGAATACCACCCTCAGCTCATCCGTCTGGTTCCAAGGAGAAATCCGCGACTCACACAGTCGTACGGATTATAACACAAGTGCCTGGTTCGCCGGCTAAGGGTTTTAAGATAACTGCTAACTTTCTCGCCAGATAGTATGGCGAACAAACTATGCCGTCTGCTATCGTCTAACAGGGGTTTGCCTCGTGGATTCTTGACAGACTGTGAAGCTGTAGTTTGGTCGTACTTCTAGGATACCGCTTGTCTTGCCCCAAAATGTTAAGTTACCCTTTCAGATACAACCCCGATACTTCACTATGAGGTCAGTCATCGCTCAATTAGAGGTCTCACTTAACTACGCAGCCTTTATCTGATATCCACCACCAAGCATGTCGGCTCAACCGCGACTTTCAGACTGCCTGAAAACTGAGTACTCAGCGTCAAACCGGTAGAAGTGGAAACGATCTAACTTCAACAGTGCGGTGAAAAATATGCAGCTTCGTGGCGGAAGCGAGGAATGAATAAACGAGGAAATTGGAAGGGAATCGCACACACAGCTTACATCTACCGTATACCAACCATTAACGAGCAACTACTTACACCTACATTGCACACCCACGGCTTCCGCCAAAATCCAGTCAGCCTCGATGGTTTGCGGTATTACGAGTGCCTGATAAGTGGAAAACTTGGATCGTCGCACCTAAAAACCGTTGATTCTTTTCATCCATATGGGCAACGTCACGTCAACAGTCGAAACTTCAGATTACTTTACCTTTGCTTAAATAATGATCGGGTGGGAACCGACAAAGTTATGTTCTGCGCAAACACAACCATTTATGGAGCGATTGCCACCATGTAGCTGGTAAGTAACAGTGTACGGTCGTAGCCTAATCACAGGCTTCGGATAGGGTCCGATGTCGTCACGAAGCCTTCGATTACCGAGGACAACGTGAAGGGATTCTACAAACCGCTTACTGCATTGACCATGCGAAATACTAGAAAACGTGCCATGGAGGTCCTACTCCAGCCCTAATAAAGGCAATGTCTATGCACGCTCCTGAAACCTCCAAGTAACACGCACCTCGCCTAGCGGACGAACCACGCTTCATGTTCACGCACCGGAACAGCGCAACCTGAGGCCAACAATGTATACCCGCTATTCGGTACTATCCCACTGGCCGGCGATAAACAGCAACACTAGTGAAGCTACGGTCAGAGAGGGCAACTGCCTCTAACAGATAAGGACGCAAAACCAGAAGTGACCAGAGCACTGATGACATGCGGTCCGGTGAACCTAACGGCGGAAGCCGCCCGATTGCGCACGACTAAGAATTGAAACAGCTATGAGCAGCCCAGACACATTTCGCTACCCGCCCAGCTAACTAGGTGGCCACACGACCCGGCTGTGAAAGTAAACATTGCTCCTGAGGGAGGCTGGGTCATGTATTCTTGCGGACGAACTAATGAGAAACGATTCCGGGCTATTCGGAGAGCCATTGTGACTAAACCTAGCAAGTGGCAGAACAAGCTACACAGGGTTTCCTCAGTGGTCCCTGGTTGAGAGGGCATGTAAATCTCAAATGGGCATTCCCGGAAGCACGCAAACACCCCAAGCGACTCCTGGACACACAAGCCGACAGACACCCGAGGACGACCCACAACGAAGCAGGCCACTCTTAAGTGCGAAGACGCCTCCGCAGATGCAACTAACGCCACCAAGAGCCTATTGTTGCTATCCCCGAAAACCCAGCGAAGGATCGGCAATATCTGCGGTGTGTCCTCTGCAAGCTCGACCTCAGTTATAGGAAAGCATAAGCAGTTTTGATATGTCACAACATACCCCGAGTCAAAACCCACTGCACTGGAAAAAGCGGACCCGCCGCCTCGACACGCGAATTCATCCAATCACATGAACCAATAGGATATGCCTCATTCCGTGTTACGAATCAGCAAACTACGATGCCGAGGTTCTTTGTCTTTAACCTTCGAGCACGTGTACCCAACGAACACGGCACCATCGTTACCCCGCAAGCCAAGATGGCCCGAAAGGCGATGGGAACAATGGTTCAAGATAAAGTGGCGGGCGTCCAACTCACAGAACTGCTCAACAAGTTAATCATTGTGCAACCTACCCCACCAACAAGAACATATACGTTACCGGGGGCGCAAGTACCTACCCAGAGCTCGCAGCTGAATTAAGGTAACGTCACCCACAGACATCGCGAAAGAAGACTCACAATGAGTGTATACTGCTTAAAATGGGATTCAGGTGAACAGCAATGCATCGGTAACATAGAAATGCAATTCACGCACACGATAGTTACAACTGTCCGCAATCAGCGATAACCACCGTTTTGCTAGTTCTACCGCTGCTAGATCCGAGCGCCTCCATCTTTTTGACGACATCCATACCCTCCTTGACTTCGCCAAAAACAACATGCTTATCATCTAACCAAGAGCAGGGAACCGTAGTGATGAAGAATTGAGATCCGTTGGTGTTTGGACCAGCGTTGGCCATCGAGAGCAGACCAGGCTTCGTGTGCTTGTGTTTGAAGTTCTCGTCATCGAACTTGTTTCCATAAATGCTTTTACCTCCCGTGCCGTTCCCAGCAGTGAAGTCACCACCCTGACACATGAATTGAGGAATTATTCTGTGGAATTTTGATCCCTTGTAGCCGAAGCCCATTTCCCCTGTGCACAAAGCCCGGAAATTTTCCACCGTCTTCGGAACATCCGCGTACAGCTGAAAGGCACTCATCATGCTCATTAGGATCCCTTACCTCGAAAATAATACGCCCCAACTGGGAGCCATCGGCGGTGATGTCGAAGAACACACGGGTGGCCATGACGCGGTCAAAGTGGCGTGGGCCCAAGGTCGAAGTTCAGTTTCAGCTTACTGACTTAAACACGACGATAAAATATCTACACGAAGCTATCTTCTACGGAATACATAACTGTCACAACTACGTTCATAAATTTTTATCCATCGTCCGTTTGTTATTTTACGACATTAGCGATATGGTTTCGTGGATATCGTGGCGCGCGGTTTGAATTCCTGTTAACTGGAATTGGACGTTTGACCGAGACAGTGCAATAGGATGGCCAGTGCTTTGAAGTTCTGGAGCAAGCTTACCGGATTGGGACGGTCTTGTGGGCGCATGTAACGATCGGTCCGGATATATTAGGGATATGTTGAACTACGGGCAAGCCATCAGACTGGGCGTGGCAGCCGCGGTACCCTCATCGCGAGGCCGTACTTGGGTTCGTGGGCAGCCCCGAACATGAACATCTTGGGTGAGTCAGTTGGGGTTCTCTGGTAGTTAAGATTAGTCAAGAAATCGCGTCCTATTAAGACCAGCATTGTTTAGGGATATTCTTGTGTCTGTTACGGCGCATGGTGGTTCATTGTTCATATTCAAACGAGGCAATAAGAGAGCCGAGTCTACATTGGGGATCCAGAGTAGGAAAAAGTGTCAGAAGGTTCTGGTAGAGGGAAATATGGTATGAGTTGGACTGTGGCCCGAAGTATCAGGCAGCCAAAAGTGGTCACAATTTCTAACTACTGCAGTGAGGCGACACTACCCATTTTCAAATATGGTAATCGAAATGCAGGTGTAGATAATAGGTATGCGATCGATGCGAACAGGTGTGGGCATATATTATTATAATGGTTCTGCATTGGCTTGATTGTTCGCAACTAAGGTAGCCCGGAGGTTACAGGGACACGAGATCAGGGAAAAACGTGTCTGGCGGTGTTGCGTGTTTGTGCGATGAGGTGACCTCAGAATGGCGTAGGCACAGTCTACAGAAAAGCGTGGAGCTTTGCAAAACGAATTGCCCCCGAGGCGTCATACCGCGTGTATTTATTGGGTCGCTGTTAACATTTGTTGCTCTGCTATCGATGAATCTTTCCATTCATAGGATTGCCCGGGATATATGCTACAGCCCGGGTAAGCTCAGGCCGGAAACAAAGGCGTCCGACAAAAGTCGCTTCCATTTTAGATTTCTCTTCTTGCATGGCAGAAGGTGGATTATGAAGTTCAGCATTCTCCATTCCTACTTATTTTTGTGATCGATGAGATAGTGAGACGAACGCCGAAATGTCTTCTGAAACCCGGTTTTCAAATATCTTCCGACGAAAATCTTGTCGATCTGGAATATGCGGACATCGTTCTCACCTTCGAAGAGGAGGAAATGGCACAGGTGTTTTTGGATGAACTGATCAAGGTCATCCCGTCTTTTGGTATGCACTTTGCACCCACGAGGTTTAAGGTTATAATAATGTTTATTCCTAACTGGTGGGTGGCATACCGTCGGGCATGATCGTAAGGTTACAGTCAGAATAAAGCATGCGTTTGTTCGTAGTCGCGGGCGATAGGGTACAGTCAAGAGGAGGAAAGGAATAGTTGCGGGTGTGCTATGAAACTGAGTATGGCAGTGCCATACAATCATTGAACTGACATCGGTTTCTGGATAGCCCCGTAACGGACGTCATGTCTGAGGTCATTGTGCTGGGGACTGCAATTCTCTGGGCAACGGGATATTTTTGGTTGGCCTAAGCCAACGGATTCCCTAAGGAATCCGTAGAAGTAGAACAAAGCCGATGTAAGATCACATGTATTTTTCTGGTCCGGTTGGAAATCGCTGTGGGTGTAAATAACAAGCCTGGTCGGGTGGATGACGGGCAAACAGGGCGTTTGAAGCGGGTACTGCCGAAGGTCAAAGTTTGGAAAACGAGGGAATAGGATGAGATGAGTAAAGCCCAGTGAGATTGAGGAGAAATCCAATATGATAGAGAGAAAAAACTTACGGTTAAGAACAATTAGGGTGGTGATAACAAGTGATTAAGTGAGACAGGATAGGGGTGGATTTGTGCTCAGTAGACCAGCGATCAAGCACGGGTTGAGTGTGCCAGTATATTCTTTTGTAGTACAGGAGATCTAGAGCAAACCGGTATAAGCACGCAGAAAGGCGGTGTGGTTATGGAAATCAAACATATAAGTGCTGACGGGTGTAGGACTTCCGAGATGATGGACTAATTTGTCTGGAATTTATTACGTGGATGGGACAGTGGAGGATGTGAATGTAGGAGAAATGGTCCCCAGTCCCCGAAGCACTGCTCCCGGACATGCAGTCACTTAACACGCCACTTGCAGTCCAGAGGCCTACGAATTTATGGAGCTTTTTATATACATTCGAAGTTGTATTAGTTTTGATTGTAGTGTGACAGATGAGGTCAATGCACGAATCTGCAAGGCTCGGGTCGCGTTTGCCAATTTGAACCACCTATGGCGTCAAAGCGGTATATCCCGGAATATCAAGGAACGTGTGTATCAGGCAGAATTACGGTCTGTTTTTTGTATGGCTGCGAGACTTGGACTGTTCGAGCAGCGGATCTGAGACTCCTTCAGGTGTTTGACAAACGTTGTCTCAGAACCATAGCTCGTGTGGGTTGGTGTTGGCGGATCCGTAACGAGACAGTTAGAAAACGATTTTTCGGTTGTGCACCATGGACTTCCATTGAAGGATGTATCCAGCACCAGAAGGTGGGCATGTAAAACGCATGGGGTCCTTGTATCCTAGGGCTCAAGTCCATACCGTTTGGTCTTACGACTGACTAGTATACACCCCTGGTTAGCTTTAAATTCGTCGCGCCAATAACGCATATATTTACCAAAACCTGCTATCAAATCATCGATGTACTCACGGCTCCCTCATAATAGCTGGTGGGACTAATTGAGAAACTAGTGGGCTTACCTTTTAACAGTAAGACTCCTGCTTCAGCGTAGACACCGATCGGGAATTGCGGACAGCGGGGTTTTTAAGCACTTGGTGGGCAAGCCGCTACAACTTTGTTTGATTGTGCGTTGTATATAAAAGGGTAAGCGAGTCGCAACTGATCATATATTTTTCCCTTCAGAAATCCTGTCGAGTGAAAGCGGCTTCCTGAAATTGTGAACTGGATTGACTACACGTTACGTTTGCACCGGTGCGACCAATAAATAGAAAAACGATTCTCCAAGGGTGGTTGTGTATTTTTTAGGCATGGGCTTGGCAGACGGACGACATGTATGGATATGAAAGCGAGCCGTCATTGACCATTGAATTAAATTACTGCACGTAGGCGAGTCCTCATAATCAGCGTCGCATGCAGACACGGGCCTAGCAGTTACGATAAGTAGTCAAGGTGAGTGACAACGGCTGCCGTTATCACGGTGACCACCTTATGACGTATTTAACCTATGGAGCGTCATATTCCTAATAGGAATGATACCATTGTGTTGGTAATTTACCTGCAGTTACCTTCTGACG
>SJOL01007257.1:133229-147440 GCA_004794785.1 Opisthorchis felineus
TTCCGCTTGAGCACACCAAAGCTGCCATCTTGACTGCATGTGACATGCGCGAACACACCTGCACAGATTGACGGCTCCGAAAGACAAACCGTCCATGTGCTGTCCAATAATAATGCGATTCAGGGATGAAAACGATGCCATGCGTCCGCTAACATCCCAATCCTCTCCCTCTGCCGAAAAATTCAAAACCGTAGAAATTAAAGCTGTTCGTACTTGACCAAAAAAGCAACCTTCCAAGAAGTTACTACCCAAAAAAATCGAAATTAGGTCACTGGAAGCTATCAGACAGAACCCACCTACACTCACTTATCCACGCTGACTAGGGCCTTTGATGCAACCTAATCACAGATGCCTCATGAGCTTAACTCCTGGGACAACCACGCAAGTCGATACATATGAACATAGCAGCCGAAGAACCTTAGCATCCAAATAAAACTTACGGAGCCCGTCGAATTACCTGGCCTCCCATGCAGTGCCATCGAAATCTGCCGGGCGCCCAACCGACCCTGATAACGCTGAGGCAGTCGTGGTATCCACGTCCACTTTATGTTGTGACTCCACACCTTGTTCTGATGCCACACGTAAGAATCTGTTGGCTTCAAATCTCATGAATTGTCTGACCAAATATCATGTCCCACCTCGGGTCAGCCAGATCGACCCCACCGGCCCTCTAAATACCCAGAAATCCTATATGATCAACAAAACGATCAGCCGCACAAGCGTGCACACTACTCGTGCATCTGGGAATAAACTTCACGGACTTCCCACCACAAACCATCGGCCACCTTGTCCCTTTGTAAACCCTTTCCCATACGCTGTCGTACCTAAACCTTTTGTGCCATCAAACTCCGGTACTTACGTAGACGCTCCCATGGTAACCTTATACTCTCAGTGTTCTGTGATTGCTTCCAGCACTGGACCTACACCAAGCTACTCAGTAACTTCTAGCTTCACATTCTTCCAAAACCCTGAGCCCTCCATTGAAGCTGAAAATGGACTTCTTGCTACACCACCCGTGAAAACTGCAAATGTCTCCATCAGCCCGGTTAAACCCTCTCCAGGTCCTGAAACGACTGACACGGCACATCTCCCGACCAGAGCAATGACTACACCAGTCGCTGACAGCACTTGCTCTCGTCACAGAACCTTCAACTTACTGTCTCCACACGTTCCACCGTCGCCTAAATGCGCCTTTGGATTCAAGCATTTGTTGCCAAGGCTTCGATACGTAAAGCCTCCTCAACTGCACCCCCGAGAATCTGTCCCTTCTACTTCACAAGATAACCCGACTATTCTCCGTCCTCTCAATACGTAAATGACGAACACATCAAACCACACGTACCACGTGCTTGGTAAAACCTCGCATCCGCAAATACCGCCGGCCAGCTTAGGCCTTTATCTGCTTCAACCATCCTGCTCACCCACCTTCGTCCCACCGGTGGACCATTTTCGACTGCCACCCATCCCTTCACACCCGCCACCCCTTTCTGTAACATAACCCCTCCACACATCCCGACGGTGCAAATGACAACACGTCTCAAGCTTCTCTTTCAAATTCACGCATCCCTCCCAGAGACATTTTCTACACCGCAATGAGCCTCATACTCCACCTTCTGCCGTGAATTCAGATCTGTTTTACCCACTATATACCACTCTGCCACCAGTATTGAATACACTTCGACTCCGAACACCCGCCTAATCAACCCTACTTTATGTACCCGCACCTCCCCTACCCGTCCCCCCCCAGTAGCAAACTTTACCGTGAGCGAGGTTAGTTAATTTCTGGTTGGTATGGTTTGATCACCAATGGACCTATCAATAATGCGGCTTAATGCTCGTTCGCTGCTGCCAAATGCCAATAACCTCCGAGCCATTACCACTATTGCACGACGAAGTCTGATTTGTGTAACTGAAACATGGCTCTCAGTTAAAACTTCAGACGCGGCTGTTTCATTCCCTGGTTATAATGTCCACCGCTCTGACAGGAGAAACTCAAGAGGTGGAGGCTGTCACAAATTCCAAATCTGAACTTCGTGCAATCCTCACTGAAGATTCACCATCGAAGGGATTCCAGAAGCCATCTGGATCTCTACAGAACAGACCTGCCGACATGTACTAGTCGGTTGCATTTTCTGCCAACACTACCTCTTCTGCTTCTATTGGTGGCTTGTCCCGTATTACCTTCTCTGCGCATGCCCATCCTCATTCATATAAATTTGTGCTGACTGTCTTCAACATGCTGGATATCTCCTGGCCGTCCACCGCGGGCCCTACCCGGCATGCCTCGCTGATTGCCCAACATATTTTAGACGGCTGGTCCCAGATTGTTCGTATCCTTACTGGTGACCAACATAGCTAAGACCTAATATTCTCAAATGAGAGTCATCTTGCTACGGCAGCAGTTGGTTTATGCTTCCCAGGAAGTGCTCAGTGCGTCGCTTCGCGCAACGCAGTCATTTGTGTTACAACTGCTCCTCCGAGTCCTCCTCGCTTTCACTTCCCGTCTCCAGATATTTTACTAGCTTTTTCATCTTTGCTGGCCTCCCAGGACTGGAATGACTTCTTTTTTCGAACATCACAACGCATTTGTGACATCTAATAAAACTTACTGACCAATCTCTGCCTTGTTTCTCCCAATAAAGTTTTCACCCCGGTATCTCTTGCCATGACAGGTTACTAAAAACCTTGGATACTAAAATGCACCGAGTTAACAAAGAATATTGGAAAACTCGAGACTCCTCCATATTACTCCTCATCGACAAGCTCTCAACTGGCCGAGAGTCCTTACGGGTACTCCCCGAATTTTGTGAAAAGACACCAACTCTCGGGGCTCTTCCTCGCTGTAAATTACCTAGCCGTCAATTCCGTGGGCGTTGTCCCAAAACAGTTACTCAGTCACTTGCCTGCGTTCCACCGATGGTAGTTTTACCATCTATCCTGTCAATATAGCCGACCACCTGAATGCTTACTTGGATAGCTGCTACTTGCCCCTTCCTCCAAAACGCAAACCCATAATCCCTGTCGCAAATTTTTACATCTCCACAACAGGGTTGCCCCCGTCTCTTAGCTACGTAACTATCCATCTAGCCGATGGTTCTGCCATTCATGGGGGCCAAAATGACAACGGAGGGGGAAACATTTGGGAAACAAGAATACCGTGGTGCGAAGCTGTGAATTATGGAAAATTAGGCACTAAAATAAAAGAGCTTTTCGGGCACAAAGGCCTTAGTAATAAAGAATGACCGATTTAAGTAACAGGCGTTTTACGTAACTGCAATATTGTTGCTCTAAACAGTCGAGTTTATGGCTATAGATTGCTTCCAGAAATCTGTTGGACCACGTCGAGTTACGCGCAAATCCCCAAAAGCCAAATCGCTCAACTGGAGGTTTATCAACAAATGCGGTACTATAAATACAATAACAAAATAATAAAACTGTACAAACCTCAAATCGTGGGACTACGCCGGCTTCTATATACCGGTTTGGGAACTGCTAATTCCTAACGGATCCCAAAGTCCACACCGACTCAAAGCCACGTGTTTACAAGATAGCGAAACCACGTGTCGGATTAAACAACACGTGCGATGACAAGGTCAAAGAACGGTTTACGTTCAGGTCAAAGACAAGAATGTTGGTATGGGCGCAAAACCGAAATAACAAAATGGGGGAATGCCGTTGTACAAAATAAGGATAGACGAAAAGAATCAACACCGCCCCCCAAAGCCAGCATGGCTTTCCCTGATCTACCAACTCAATCCACTGCATACAAGAATGAGATCAACGAGAATGGTACAATTGCTCTATCCACAAACGCTTCCATCAATCCGGAGCATGCGCCTAGTGTGGGTGAGCAACTAACTGTCTTCTACTCCTTCCAGCTGGCAGTTGCAACGTATATCACGCCTAACCTTACCCGAGACATTCCCCACTAACACTTTCCGAATGTGGCCACCACTTCAGAGCTTGGCCTCCACTATGATGCCTTAAACTGCTATCGTGACCTCCACTATCGGGGCAACCACGAACTTTGCCACTGGAGCCTCTGTCTCCTTGAAGAGAAAAGTTCCGTGCTTCCTTCCAGTTTGATCCAAAATCTCTTGTGTCCTGAATTCCAAGCTGGTTTTTTACACGGAATGGAGTTACAGCTTTTTTGCAAATCCCCCCACCAATGTCTCCTCCTCGCTGGCATCCCCTATCCGCGCTTCCGACCCAACGTTCTTACCTACCTCATTTTCACCTTCATTATCTTCACTGGCAGATTCCTCCTTCTTTACAGCACCCTCGGCTTTCCATGGTACTTGGTCGTCACACTCTGGCTCGTTGCCTTTATTTTCACTTTGTAACGCGGTAGATGCAATAGCTGAATTTGAATTTGAGGAGAACCCCAGGGAGGCGGCGTTAAAGTACTGATGGCGACGCCGTTTGTCCAGAAAAATGTATAAAGCTGGTTGGCAACCTCGAGGAAACCTTAAAAATAACATTCCCATGGCTACAAATTTGGAAGCGCTTATTATAACGGATGCTTTGCTAGTATCTGGCGCCAGAAGAGCGGGGTCACCAGATGACCTATCCAAGAGAAATTGTACAATCTTATCATCAACAGACAGTGCTTCCTCACCGGGTAGTAAATTCTTCGTATTACTCTTAACGGATACCGTTGTCACCGTTATGTTTCAGCTGTTCAACAGGGCATGAATGCTCATCTAATGTCGTCTTCAACTGTGGGAGAATCCGAGGTAAATTTGGTGTCAACAGAGGTTTGTGAGATCCTGCGTGGTTAGATGCAGTTGACTTCTTGGCATCAGAGAAAACATACAATTCAGTGTGATGCACATCAAACTCAATGGACGTGATGCATAGAGATATTTCCAACATTTCAACTCTGTGTATCATGCTGCCAGCAGTCCAACAAACCTTCCATGGCTGTAGCAACGCGTTCGTTCCAGCCGTGTTTCCTCTCGCACAGCCATAATAATTGTTTGGGTTGAAGTAGAAGTGGGGTCACAAATCCGAGGTCACAGGGTAAAGCGGTGCAAGAAGTATGCCATTTTTAGTCGTTATGCTTACTGGCAACTCACTTTTGACGAACCAGCACAGATCCAATGTCTTGTGCAAACCCGAATCTGAAGTATCGAGGTCAACTAGCTCGGATACTTGCTCGCTAATAGGGATGATAATAAGGACTTCCGGACTACTGATTACCCACTTATGCAAACTAGGTCCGCCAAGACTCAACGTCGAACCGAGTTCACAAACTGGTTCCTTGGCTATGTCGACAGGTTCTACCGATACAAGACAATCATCCACGTAAAGGTTTTCCTCTGCTGCGGAAACTGTCTTTTCTCTAGAAACATTGCTGTTGTCATCAGTAACCCTACGCGGAGCAAAAACAGCACATGACGGGGAAGAAGTAGGTCAAAACGGGTTTACGTTAAGATTATAGGCGTCTGCGGTCCCAGCAGGCGGGGTTGGTCCGAAAATTGCCCATCCCAAGGCCGTTAGATACGCGTAGGGATGTTTTGGAGATCGCAGACGTTGCTCGATAACCCAAATGGCGTCTGGGACATTGGTTCCTATCAAAATTGAGACATCATTTTCAGGAATTCGTATGGGTTGAACATCCGCATGGTGCGTCTATTTGCTCGGCAGCAAATCATCTGGAATTGTAGCCTTGGTGATGGGAAGTGACCAGGTAGTGTAGGCACGGTCGACGTTCACAATATACCTGTCAATCGACGACTGTATGGCAAAGCTGACTGTCATGGTGTCCTTGATGTCGGGGCAATTTACCGATGTTACTTCTACGCGTTGCTTCTCCTTTTATCCCAAGCTGCTTTGCCACGTCAGCCGTTAGTAGGGTGGTATCAGAACCGTTATCCAACAGAACATGAATTACTACGGTCTCCTTTGGCCCGATCAGCCAAACTGCTACAAACACAAAGTAGCTCCGGTCCCCCAGCTACCGTTGAGTTGACGTTGGCACCTTTCGTAGGCTTCTCCACCATCCGCTGTGTATCGTGAAGCAGACGGTGATGTCGCTGGTTGCAATTCGAGACGTTGCAACGTGTACAGACGCGACGCTCAAATGCTCTATGGCTAGGCTCTAGGCAATTGAAGCATAACCTGAGGCCCCTCATTCTACTCAGCTTCGTGACTTGAGGTTGGGTGCCAAACACTTCACAGTCTGAAAGGCTATGAGTCTGGGAACAGTGAGGACAAGCTATACTCGTTTTCATAGCCACGACGTTGATGTGAGCTTTTCTAGGTGGGCGTTCTAGGCCTATTTTTGTCCACCCGATCAACATGCCTTCTTAGACTGGCAACAACACCGTAGCAATTTGAAGCAATTGATGCACTTCTGTTCAGAAAAAATACTAGATGCTCAAATTCTGGCTCTGATCCCGAACGCAGTATGTCGTCTGTCACTTCAGCCACCTTTGTTGCAAATGCCAAGGTAGACGTTCTACTATGCGCTTTTGATTTGTTGAGCAGATTAAGTACGAAATGTAATGCATCCGTCTCAACGCCAGATCACGGTTCACCATTTTCCTGATCAGCCTTCTTAAGGCACCTACGTCTCCAGAAGCAATGGGCCCTCCAACCAGTAGTTCATTCATGAACGACTGTGCAATGCCGTGTGGCCTGCCAAACTGCGTCCTGAGGATATCCGTGGCCTTTTGATAGCCTGCCTTTCCAGGAAGGAACACACTGTGTTCAATGGCCTGTTTAGCTTCCCCACAGCAATAATGGAGAAGGTAAATCGATTTATTGCTATCATCAAGGAGCCGATCAGATACGCTCATTTGGGATGCTTTCATAAACTTACAAAATTCTATCGGATTCCCGCTGAACGTATCTATCTCTATTTTCGGTAATTTGTACCCTGGCGCTGTGGCATAGTGGTCACCACGTATGCCGTTCATTTCGTGCGCCGCGGTTCGAGTCCCGGTGGCTTCACCTTTTCTGGGCCGATTGGTAGATGCCTCTGTGAATCCTATTTCCTCTGGGTTAAACTTTGCAACCAATTTCTGTTCACTGGATCGAAACCCACGTTCACAGTCATCGGATATCTAGCCTTCATCATAAGAGGACTCATAAGACAACAGCATCCGCTTCCAGGAGGCTAACTCCCGCTTTTTAATCTCCAGTTCCTTCATCACTGCCGCGATCTCTTCCTCCAATATCTCTATTTCTAACCTAATATGATATAATCTCTACCCGCGTGCCTGCTGGAATTTACACTACCAACTACGCTTTGCTTAGTGGGAGAATGTCGACATAATAAAGGAGGCTGAGAAGTGCAAATGTCACGGTCAACAATGTTATCGGAATTAACGTTCGTAAAATTAGCAAGTTCTGGGTTCGACAAGGCTTTGAGTAACTTGCCGCTTCGTGTTCTGGACATATTGGTTCCAAAGTTCTAAAGATCCAATTCTGGTGAACGCCCGAGATCCCTGGGATACTTGAGATTGATTTCTAGATTTGAGTACTATAGATTGTTTCCAGCAATTTGTTGGACCACGTCGAGTTACGCGCAAATCCCCAAAAGCCAAATCGCTGAACTGGAGGTTTATCAACAAATGCGGTACTATAAATACAATAACAAAATAATAAAACTGTACAAACCTCAAATCGTGGGACTACGCCGGCTTCTATATACCGGTTTGGGAACTGCTAATTCCTAACGGATCCCAAAGTCCACACCAACTCAAAGCCGCGTGTTTACAAGATAACCAAAACCACGTGTCGGCGTAAACAACACGTGCGATGACAAGGTCAAAGAACGGTTTACGTTCAGGTCAAAGACAAGAATGTTGGTATGGGCGCAAAACCGAAATAACAAAATGGGGGAATGCCGTTGTACAAAATAAGGATAGAAGAAAAGAGTCAACAGTGACGCGCGTCCATGGAAAACGCAAGATGGGCTGAGGAAGTGAAGGTATTCACTGTATGGAGTAACAACCATTCGTAGTCTCGAGTTATAGGGTGTGATGTAAGTGAATAAAAAACTGGTCTCCATTTAGGACATGAAATGGGAATGGGATAGTGGTATTCAGAGCGAGTTCACTATGGCTAAACGGCGACTGAGCGTTGGTGTGAGCTGGCATGTCAAGCAGAAGCGTACCGCAATGTTGCGTGTGTGTGGTTGTTTACTGAGTTGTGGAGCAAATCATCAGATGGATTTGGTATATATATATGTATATCGGCGCATAATGTGCTCTAGTAATGTAGAAAAAAGCTGACTTTGGTTTGGTTTTTGTCAGTTACAGTTAGGCCAAGAGCACCAGTCACTAGACAGAGCTGATGGAGTAATCCGGGGTAAGGACTTGACTAGAAAGAGATATAAGTTGGATGGGGGAAAAAAGAAAAACAACCAGGCCAGTAACACCACATATTTAGACCAAGTAGGCGTTTAGGTCCTACGGTGGCTTGAAGCAAGTCAAGAGGTTAGAAAGATATGGTAACAGGATCCTTACTTGATCCACTAACTGTATCGTCGCTAAATTAAAATGCGCACTGGACACGATTGATAGAGGGGGTTGGGGGCAGTTGGGTATTTAGTAAGGCGGCAGCAGTTTCACAGGTAAGGAATTTGTCCAACAGCTGAGAAAAAGTATAATGATGCGTGAAGTTTCGCAGCCGCTCAGGAAGGCTGTTCCCGGTGCGAGCATAGTAAACTAGAAAGAAATAGTGGCGTAGGTTTGTACGAGCTGGAGGATACACTAAGAGGTTGCAGGAGTTACGGAATCTGTTGCGAGGACGAGGGTTTACGTTTGGTCCAGCCTCTGCTATAAAGGCGCTTTTGTGCAGCAGACGGTGTAAGAGAGTTAGATTCATCTTAAACCGTCTGAGCCATAATGCTTCGAGGCCTAGTGTTTGACAACGGGATGGGTAAGAGAGAATGTTGGACCGAGGGAACAGCTTTTTCATGAATGAGCGTTGGACACTTTCAATTGCAAGTCTACAACTTTGGGTATAAAGGGAGGAGAATGAGGGACAGAATTCCACGATTGGTCGTACGCATAGCTTAAAAATTGCAACCATTGTGTCTGGAAGGTGAAAGGAGCGTAGTATTAAGAAACTGAGCCTGCGTGCTCGGGCAACCTGGAACTGCACCTGGTGGGAAAAGCTAAACGAACAGGAGTATCTGAGGCCAAGATCTTTGATCTCCGTGGAATGAGGGATAGGATTTCCATTAATTGTGAAAGCATCTGCCGGGAGAGAGCACCGGCAGGAAGTTATGCAGGATTTCGTGGAGGAGAAGCTTAAGCCAGAGTCGCTTGACCAGCGAGTCAGTGAATCTAAGTCTTGCTTAATCTGGTGAAAGGTAAGGGCTTGTGCGGTGGGGGGGAATGTGTACGCGATTTTTATATCGTCCGCGAAGAGGAAGACCTTACCGTGGGATATGGCTCCGAAGACGTCGTTAATGTACAGTAGGAAGAGGATGGGGCCTAGCACACTTCCTTGAATGACTCCACTGGTGATCGATAGTGGAGCTGATTGTAAGCCCCCGATTTGTGTTATCTGCGTCCTGTCCGATAGGTAGGAGGAGAACCACTTAAATAAGGTTCCAGTGATGCCGACGGTACTAAGTTTATGTAGCAGGGATGCATGGGGGACCTGGTCAAAGGCTTTTTGAATGTCCAGGTAAACTGTTACAGTGGAGTAACCAGCGTCGTAGGCTGATGTGTTGGTCTCAAAGAAGTGAAGCTGGCAGCCACTGACGGATCTTTGAGACAGGAATCCATACTGCCGGTCATCTATGGCATTAGTAGTCAGGAGGAACTTGGTTAATGGCTTTTTGACGAGACGTTCAAGGGTTCTCATTAGGAGGGAGGTATGGTGTATTCCCCTGTAGTTGGACGGAGTTTGTCTAGATCCTGATTTGAAGCGCGGGTGGATTATAGATTTCTTCCACTGGGAGGGGACGATTCCATGGTTTATAGAGTGGGTAAAAAGACTTAATACAAGGATTCCAATATCTTGTCCGCCTTTTCTCAGAACACGGGGTGGAAGGCCGTCAGCCCCTGGCACAACAGAGTCCTTAATCTTTAGAAGAAGGGAAGAAACGTCAGCTAAGGGGATGGTTACGTTACTGAGAGTCGGGTGTTTACCCTGACCTTTAAGGGTTTGGAGATATGCAGCAGTGGGTATGGGTTTGGAGTTGCAAGGAATGGGTAAGTAGCAGCTGGCGAAGTAAGCGTTTAGAAGGTCTGCTATACTGACCGGATCAGTGATGGGGCCTCTATCTGTGAAATGCAAACAAGCAATTGAGTGGCTGTTTGGGGTGCAACGCCTACGGAACAGTCGGCTGAGTAATTTGGTATGGGAAGGAGCTCTGAGGACGATGCTTTCTTCTTGGCGTTCGAGAGATACCCGCAAGGATTCTCGGTCAGTAGAGGGTTTATTGATCAGAATTAGTAATGAGAAATATTGAGATTTCCGATATTCTCTGCTAGTCCGATGTATTTTAGCATCCAAGGTTTTTAAGAGCTTATCGTGGCCGGAGATGCTGGAGTGAAAACGTTTTACAGGAGAAACAAAGTGAAGAGCGGTCAATAGGTTTTGGTAAAAGATGTCACAGACGCAGTGTGTGTTTGTCGAGAGGTAGAAGTCCTCCCAATTCTGGGAAGCCAGGGTGGACGAAAAAGCTTCGAGAATATCCAGAGAAAGGAGATGAAACAGGGAGGGATTCAGAGGAGCAGTTTGTCCGCAACTGACTGCATTGCAAGAAACGACGCAGTGATCACTTCCTGGGAAGTGCGGGCAGCTGTAGCCAAATGGCCCTCGTTGGAGAATATTAGGTCCAGGGTATGTAAACCACGAGTGAGGCTACGTACAACTTGGGACCAGCCCTCCACACTGAGGTGGGCAAGCAGTGCGGCGAAACGGGCGGGGCCCGTAGTGGGAGACCAGGAGCTATCCGGCAGGTCAAAGTGAAGAAGAAACCGCGGTGAGTGGGTTATGGCCTCCCATAACTTGCATGGTCAAGTGCAACCTTTTGTCGTGCCTGAGCGATATGTTTGCATGGGTCGGAATAGAGCGTGGTCCTTAAAGGCACAAAAACATGGACGAAACTCGATGGTCAACTCAGCTGCCTTAAAATCCCAGTCAAAACGAAACTATGAGGGAGCGAACAATAGCGACAATGTTACGTTGAAATAAAAAATTTCCTGTCACTAGTCATGCTTATGGTGTGCATTCCACCATGCGTATCTAAAAACTTACGTACTAACACTGAAGCGGGAGCTAATCCTGGGCGCCTCCGTGTCCTAAAGGGAATACGTTAGGACGTGAGCAGAACCCAGTTCCGGTCCTGCATTGTTGTCATATTTTTCTAGCACATGGACCTTAAGAACTTTGTATGTGTAATCCTGGTAACAGGAAACACCGCCTCTAAAGCCTCGTTTGCCGCGTCCTGAGAATGGCTGGTGGCGTGGCTGAGGCAATGAAACGAGATCGCCGCGTTGGTAAATGTGCAACGGGGCGGAATCCGGCCTGATATTACTAGAATTAACAAACCTGGGGAGAGCCGTGGAGAACCGGCTATAAGTAATACCGCAGGGGAGTGGCTAAGAGGAGAACTTACGTGGATACCGCGCACCGGACCTCAACACTGACTGCGGAAATACACCAGCCCAGGGAACGACATGTTCAGCGGTTGCGTAGTAGTTGAGCCAGGATCCTTTCCTTAGGTTGAAGAGAAGAGCATTCAGCAGGGCGTCCTAAACGTCTACTGGACAACGAACAGCCCGGGGCCAATAAGTGAGCCCGAAGGGAGTGCTGATTCACCTGCGTACTTCAGGCTGTGGACAAAAAAATTAGTGGATGAAAATTCTGTGGGGCCGGATGTAAAAGGAGGCGTGAAGGAAATTAGAATGAACACCGGACCGGGGCATAATGATGCTGCAAACATACCCCGATTCTTTAAATAACTCAAATGGCACAAAGCGGTTAAGGCACGAGTGCGGCCTGTATCTTCTGCCGTTCGGCGGAGCAAAAACGCTCGGCAGGAAAGTAAACAGGTTGAAAAGATCATCGGTAGGTCCAATAAGCGGATGGAGTATTCAGGTAGATAGTTTGTTTCAAAGGCCAAAATTTTCTGGTCTTTGGTAGAGGGGAAATATAAAAAGCCGTGGACTTGATAAGCTAGGTCCTACAAGGAACAGTGTTGGGGCCGTTCTTGTCAGTTTATGCGTTAGTGATCTGGTAATTGTGTTGAACTTTCCTTGTTCCACAGTCACAGATGAGGCGAAACTTGTCAAGGATCCATTTGTGTTAGACCCACAGTCAGACATAGAGGGGGAAGCAAGGTGGGCAATCGCGGAGTTTTCTGTTTAAAGCAGCCAAGTATTGTCTTTTCAGTAAGCGAAGTTCGATGTCTTCACGCTCTCTGCGAGATACTTCTGGGGTCCATTTCCCAAGCACCGTGTAAGGGACTCGTTATTGTTTGTGGTGATTGAAAAGCTATTGACCTGTGCATAGTAGCGGCAGGGGAGCGTTAAGAGTTCTCCATCAGATACACGGGCCAGGGCAGCCTAAAACGCTCGAAGAATTCTCGCTACAATTTGAGACCCTTGTGCACCAGAGCCCTAGTTGTTTTGTGCGGGCCTGGTCTCTTAAGACCGTCCGAGCTGCGATGAATGAGAAAGTGACTGAGATGGGACGGGAGCTAACCTTAGAGACTCCCGGGACTCAAACTTTACACCCCGGAGACGAAGAAAGCAAGATGTATACTGATTGAAATCTACGAGGTGGACTCTCAACATAGACCCTCTAACATTCATTTAGCCCCAGGATGGTCTCTGCTGGAGGACAAACCTGGGTTCCCGTGACGGCCGACCAGGGTCACCGCGGTATTCAGCAGATTAACGCCGCGTGCTTCTTGCACAGCCACTTCTGCGTCCTAGTGCTCAGTCAAACTTGGCGGCACATCTTCGTGTTGTGCCTGGAAGCACAATTTTGTGTCCTATTTTGTCCTACCTACGTGGGAACTAAAGCAACCTCTTGCCATTAGCTTCCCTCAACACACTCGACTTCGATGGCGGCTTGTTTTGAGCATGGATTCTCCAAACATTCTCGTTTCGAGCCATCGACCGGTTGTGTTTGTCCGTTGAATCGCCCCCTTATCGAACCTTTATCTAGCGCTTTCTGCCGCGGTTGACTCAGCCGGGTTAGGCTTAGTTTAAACTACAAAAATCGCTCAAATTTAAACAAATTTATCCAGGTTTGTCACAACCGGGCCCTTTCCAGCATAACCGACCGGGGCGTTACTACTGCGTAACAGCGTACGGGAAGGATCCTGATTATACATATATATATCGCGGCACCATAACTGCGGTTTCAGAAGTTCTCCCACTGAACATTTCTCGAAGGTACCATGGTAACAGCAGACATCTCTAAGAGGGCGTGTAAACAAGTGGAATGGGCTGACGACCCATGTTGTAAGTCCCGCGTGTGTGAATTCAAATGGGCTTATGTTGGGACAACATGACTTCGAAAAATAAAGGGGTATGAATGTACTGTCGTCCTTTAGTGATGCATTTGCTTTAGTCCAAGGATCTGGGTGTCTCCCGGTTATCTGCATGGCCCCCAGGATCCACCATATTTTGCGCTGAAAACTTAAAGAGCAGTGCTACATCCTTTTTTCGCTTGTACCTTTCGTGTGTACGACAGCCGCTGAACGACAAGAACAAAACCGACCCGGGAAACTTGGCCGAAAGCCCCGATCCTGTGTATCAATCCGTGAATCAGTGGCCTACAATTCTAAGCCTCGAGCTGTCGCTTGTCATCCTCTTCATGAATGTTCCGCTGGAGAAGACCAGCGACGGACAGCCATTCTTATGGGACAACTTGAAGGTGATTAAGCCGGCAAAAAAGTTTCTGTCTTGTATATACATCTTCAGGACCCCCTGCATGAGTCTTTTAGCGTGGTATTGTTTTACTCACCAACCTAATGGCACGGTTTCAAATTTTCCGTTTCTCAAGGTCGTTGGCGCGTTCTTCGTCTGCGATATGCCGCGAGTCCGTGGAACGAGGCGTGGTCGCAGACGGTGCTACCTCCAAGAAAAACGGAGGAACGATGAACAGAACGTCAGTGATGAAGACGCTGTGCCATCTCAGAATGATGTTAGTTAACGCTTTTTGCTCCCTCAGTTTTGCATGAAACATTGTTTTTTGTTTGTAGGAAACGTGTTTGTTTTAGGCTTC
>SJOL01007257.1:155402-170295 GCA_004794785.1 Opisthorchis felineus
TATTCTTTTTCGTTTTAGAACAATAGTCTCTTTAGATTGATTAAAACCCAGGTATTCAGCAGGTCCGCACCTTTAGATGAACACTGCCACAGGTGTTAAGTGAAGGAACGCACGATATCCAATGAATGCAGGGAAAATTTTAACAGCAACACGTTAACCTTTTTCAACTTGCCTATCTTATCATATGGTTTCAGTGTTTTTACACATTCATTTACCGTTCCGTCCAGTGTCTTTTGTGGTCGGAGGACCCGACAATACAAGTCACAGTCGCCAGACTATCCGATTTTGTGGCTAGTAACCTCTCAGAGGAGAATACTCGGCTAATGTTAGACGCTGGTCTTACCGTCCCACTCCCAAATGGCACGCACCAACCGCCTGGTTCAACTTCTTCAGCATCCTCGGTCTCCGATGATGCAGGTCGAATTCGGACGCATAAGGATGGTACATCTCGCACCATTTCGCGCCCGTCGGCCCTTCCATCCAGCTGGTTACCATGGAGTACCCCTGCTGCCAAAGCGAACCTTGAAAAAATGTGCTATTATGCCATTCTCTTCCTGGAACGGTACGTCCGACCTGTCACACATAAGCGTTAACGCCGTCTAATTTTTGAAAACGAATGTTTACTTCCACGCGCATCCAATCGCCACTCGGGGTTACGCATGCTACTCAAACAGAGCGAAACTGATAGTTATTTGTCGTAGTAGTAGCATGTCCCGCCAAGTAAAGCCAGTTCTACATCTTGAGTATCGGCCCAACAGAACCTTGTGCTACATATTTAGTTGGAGAACGTCTTAGGCGAGTTATTTCCGCATCTCATGTTGCCACTACGTATTGTATACGTAACCCAGGAGAGACTTGACAGTTGGTATTTTTCGGGTTTGTGGTGAGTTTCCTCCGTTTTTCTCTTACGGCTATAACAATCGTTTTCTCATTCCCCATCGACCAGGTTGCTCAGACCTGGGTTGAAGGAATCTGACAGCTAGGGTTGGGTTTGAATGACAGTGTTTCCGGTCAGCTGCTTGCGTCTTAACGTCCAAGCTACCTCGGTCTCTCGTCGCTACTCAACTGGTCACCGGATTTGTACAACTACCAAGTCCAGATTGTTGCACAACCAGTTGTTGCGTAACTTTCTGAGTAGTTTGAAATCCTCATAGATTTGAGGATCATATGGAATCTTCCTAACATATGAGTCACACTATATCGCTTGCTCCTTCGGTGTTCAGGAGCATGCTTCCATAACCCACCATCTCTTAGTCAATTGCAACGTTTGCGTTAGTCTACTTCGCTCACCATTCTCGGTCGGTTCTTCCTTCTTAAACACTTTGGCCACTTCAAGTCGTGCTTGGCTTAGTTTTCTTTGGAAACAGCTATACCCTTAAAAACAGCTCCGCTGAAAGAAACGTCCTCTCATCTGTATCGAAGTTCTATCCAGATTCCCTGAATGAGTATCTGAAGGTGCAGGCACCTCGGAATGATTGTGTTAAGCTAGCGCTATGTCCCTTCCCCGTCCACCTTTATTCTTTTCCTCACAATAAGGCTTTCAAATAAATCATGGTTGTACGGCAGTGAAGCATCGGTGTTGAACAATGATATCATGCTGTCGATGATGATGATCGAAGTTCCTGGGATTTTGTTTTTCTTCATGTGAATTTGTCATTTAACCATGCGCCATGGACAATTTTTCTACTTTAACAGGATTAACTGGTGTGAAGCCACAATAATGAAGCAGTTATATCAGCCTCAGTATTCATCCTAGGTTCCCCTAAGTACAGATTTCCTAAGCTCTTTGGGTAATTAATCGTCATAAACATCAGTTCCGAACAATGATGCTTCGCTGCCGATTGGCTTGAACAAAAGGATAAAAAGGGTCCATCGCTAGTATTTTGATGTCCGGCACCCAGTCGGACATTCTGAATGGAAACTGACGGCAAGTACATCATGGGCGTAGATTCTTAGCCATACACTGCAGAGTCTCTAATCGAGTGTAGCAGGCGTCACGTGGACCTCTGCCAAGATGTCGGATCGTAACGCTAACACTCATATCTTTTGTAGCCTCTGTCTACCTTTTGCTTTCGAGCTCATAACAAAAAGGTCACCGCAAAATTAGCTTCAGAGATCACGCAATTGTCGGTGAAATCTTTTTGTTCTAACTGGTAGTTCGTCCTTGGCTGTTTATACGCATTTCTCGCCCCTGCCTCTGATACATAGTTGGAGACTCAGGTAAACATGAGACCATATGTNCCCAGCTAGGCGGGTGGGTCAAACTATTAAGCCATTGGCTCCGGGCAGTCTCCAAGGAAACCCTACTACACAGTGCCTTGTGCGTCAGACCTATGATCCAACGGCTGCGGTCTGGATACCGGGACAAAACCTTACGTCCTTCCATAGCCTTGTGGCTCAGACAGTTAAGTCAAAGACTCAAGGTGGCGCATAAAAAACAAACCCCCTTCTCAGCCCAGGAAAACGGGAAGTGTTATTCGCCCCTGCAGGTCTTCGTTCAAGGTCCCTCTTCCACATTCCCCTTACACCTCAAAGGGTCCACTGCGTTCGCCCCACCTGCCAGTCTCCTAATTATTGTCGTTTGTGTAAATTATCGTCCAGTAAAGCCAACAAAAATAATCCCTTACTAAACTCCAGAGATATCATCCACGTTGCAGCCTTTAAAGTCCGTACTGTGTCAAATCCGGCAACAGGCATCTCTTTCGGAAACCTTGCGCTGCATTTCTGTCGATGTATATCGTTTCTCTAAAACACGCATACAAGACCCCATTTCGGTCGTGCACCTCAAGTCGTCTAGCATGAGCTCAGATGTCTCGAGTTTCTGGTGATCCTGATACGACGGCTTGTAGTGTTTATTGTGTGAGAGTTGCACTGAGCCCCAGAGCTGAAGGCGCTTTACTAGACTGAAATCCAGTAAACAGTCGCCTTACACTGCACGGCTATCTGGTCTAGTTAAGATTAATACAGGTTGAGGTGGTACACCATGTCCGTTTGTCGAGTGAGCATACTCCCCCGACAGACTGCATTTCTGAAACTGGGAAAGATGGGCTTTATTGTGATCTGTCATGGCTACATCTGTCAGCATGAGGCGGTCTGGATCTAAAGTCGTACTGTCCTCTGCGATAGGAGTGTGAAGACAGTAAGACGTTTCCCCACAGGCGACCAGCATGTCCGTATTTATGGAAGCAACGATGCTGCCTTCCCCCAAGAAAGGACAGGTTAGAAAAGGTCGGCCCTAAAAACCGCACACTCCGATCGCCCAACGGCTGACCGTGACCGCCGGCGCATTATTCAATACAGTCGAAATACTTTTAAAACCAAAGAGTCTGGTGCTGCTGTGCGCAGCTGCATTAGGAGTTAGATAGTAATACCCTACTCCCTGCGTTCTCGGGCCAGGCCGGCCCCCTACAGCTAAGTGGGTCAGACTGTTGAGTCATTGGCTCCGGGAAGGGTCCCCCAAGAAAACTGTAACAACCGCTGCCTCGCGGTTCAGACTTTTGAGTTAAAGGCTCAAGGTGGAGCACCTCAACAAAACCCCTTCTTCGGCTTGGGCAACCGGTCACCGGCCTTCCCCTACACCCCCTCCCCAACAATTGAACTACACAGTGCCACCAACCCTTCTACTGACCCCCTAGCCACTGTTCCGTGTCTAAACCGTCGCCTCTAGGAAAATAAACCAAAATAATCACCTAATCTCAAAAGACCTGATCCACGTTGCAGTACTCTATTTCAAATTGGCCAACAAGCATCTCTTGCTTAAACCTTGCTTTCCCTATCTGTCGATGTATGTTGTGTCTCCGAAACACGCATACAAGGCCCCACTTCGGTCGTTTGCCTCCATCCGCTTAAGACGATCTCAGATGTTCCACATTTCACTCTTCGAGTATCCGGTGGTCCTGACGCAATGGCTCGTGGTATCTACGGTGTGAGAGTTGCACTCATCCCCAAGGCTGAGAGTGCCTTACTGGATTGGATCCCAGTAAACAGTCGTCTTTGCGTTATGCAGTTGTCTGGCTCAACCAAGATCAATGCAGGTCGGTGCGTTAAACGGTTTTTATTTGTCGGATCGGCATACGCCCCGACAGACAGCAGTTGTGAGACTGAGGAGAACGGTTTTATCAGGATATGTCACGACTGCTTCGGTCAGCAAGAAGGACGGATATAGTAGTCCTGGCGGCTGAGATGAATGCCCAAGTTGGACGACTAGGTCTGGAAGAAGCATAGTTGGGTGATAGATTCGGAGTCGTTTCTCAGCGTACGCCTAATGAGGAACGACTGCTTCAGTTGTGTGCAGACCATCTGTTTCTGGCCAGTACAAACTTCCAGCACAAACGCTCACAACGAGTTACTTAAGCCATTAACAGCAAAACAGTCATGGACTCGTTTGGACCATGTAACTATCACTTACCGATGAGGAGCCTCAATTAAAGACTGTCGTCCTTTCTGGGGTACGCAACTTGGCTCTGCTCCTGCCATTGTGCGAGCGCAGTTATCGCTTCGTTTTCCGTCAGCAATACGCGTACCCAAGCAGATCAGTTCCATTCATCAACTTCGAATCTCAAGGGTGTCGAGCTGATCGAGCTAGAAAGCTACTGGAGTCGCGCAGTCATGTGGATGACGAAGATTGCTTGGAAATTTAATGGGAGCGAGTTAAGGAAGTTATGTTCTCAACTTTCAAAACTGTTTGTCCAAGCCATCTGACTCGACTAAATGAACACTGGATATCGTCGAGATAATCAGATCTTATTGCTGCCAGAAAGGCCATACTAGCAACTAGCGACTGTGACGGCGCACGCAGATCCCTCAAACACCGGATAATCACGAGCTTGAAGAATGGTAGAGAACGCTGGTGGATTTCTAAGGTCCACGAGGTGGAGAAGGCTTTCGCCGCAGGCAACAGCCGCGCTCCATTTCAGCCGACTCGAACAACCTGTCAAAAGAAAACAAATGTCAGGGAAACCATGTGTGAAAAAAATGGAATGGCAATTCACTCACAAAGTTGTCGTCTTGAGCGATGGGTCGAACACTTCCAAGAACAGTTTAGCTGGTCTCCTTCGACACAACTGCGGGCCCGAATGGACCATTGACACCGACGCGACAAGGCACCTGGCCCCGGATGGTCGGCACTCCGCACTCCTCAGAAAAGGTGTTCAGGTTATGGTGAACAGTCTGACAACCATTTGGAACCAAGAGCTCCAGATAGCTCAGTGGTTAAGGCGCCAGTTTACGGACTCTAAGGTCCGTGGCTCGAACCCAACTTCAGCATCCTGACTGCTCCTTTCTAGGCTTGGGCAATCTGGAAGTATCACTGCTCTCGTGCTTCCTTCGGGTGGCATGACAGCTAGGCACCGAAAGGATGCTACAGTTGAACATTTAGAACGAAAATAGAATACCAGTCGAATGGAGCTCCTCGGCTTCATCCAATTTTTTGAAAAGGGCGCAAGAACACCATGCGAAAACCATCGTATCGTCAGCCTGGCATCCGTTGCGCAGGTTGATCGATTGTCAGGAGAGACATACCCTGGCTGAGGATGCATCAACCCTGTCTTTACATTGAGGCAAGTTCTTGAGCAGCGCCATAACTTCAAACGTCCCACGTTGGTCGTTTTTCTTTATCTGAGAGCTGCTTTTGACTATGTCGAGCGTTAGAAACTGTGGCGGTGTCTGGCGATCAAGGGCGTCCCTTCCAATTTTGTATCCCTTATGAGGGCACTGTGTGCGAACTCCTGTAGACGGGTACAAGTATACGGTAAGCTTTCGCTCGAGTTCACCACTTCCAGTGGTGAGAGACAAGGTTGCCCTCTCTCATCTCCCTTCAACTTTATTATTGATCTGCTGCTTGGAGTTTCTCAGCCTGCTTCCGAAACCTCGAGGTTCGAAAAGTTGTCGGGACGTTCGCTCACAGACACTGGGTATGCGGACAGTATTGCTTTCCTTGGTTCATATGCAAACGCAAATTTTAAATAACCTAAACAAGTTTGCCGCATGGTTTGGTATGCGCTTCACATCTGCAAAGTGTAATGTTTGGCTATATCTCCCACGCTTCCCCACATTCATGTTTGGGGACCGGAACTATAACACCTGGAACCAATGTATCCCTGGTACATGGTTTATAGCCGATAAGTTGAATTGATCAGGTATTGTATGATTTTTCACGGATCATTGGTGGAACATTGTTGAGCATACATCCTAGAGAGGGAAGATGATAACATCAGCAAATCAGTGATTGCACTTTAATTACGAACTTGATCGAATATGATCCGCGAAATGGCTCTTTACAATATTAACGAATGATGGCAATTCTTGTATGACAGACGCTTGGTTTGTGAGACATTCCTTAGATCTTACTTCATCCCCGAACGAATGTCATACTAACTGAACTCATGGTGCACGCTTGCATCATCTTCATCGTCATCATCAACTGTAAAAACAGCGTACTTTCCGTACAGTGGTTATAGCTGCTCTGAACCAATGATAGCAATACCGTCCGCATACCCAGTGTCTGTGACCGAACGTCCCGACAACTTTTCAAACCTCGAGGTTTCGGAAGCAGGCTGAGAAACTCCAAGCAGCAGATCAATAATAAAGTTGAAGGGAGATGAGAGAGGGCAACCTTGTCTCTCACCACTGGACGTGGTGAACTCGAGCGAAAGCTTACCGTATACTTGTACCCGTCTACAGGAGTTCGCGCACAGTGCCCTCATAAGGGATACAAAATTAGAAGGGACGCCCTTGATCGCCAGACACCGCCACAATTTCTGACGATCGACATAGTCAAAAGCAGCTCTCAGATCGAGAAAAACGACCAACGTGGGACGTTTGAAGTTATGGCGCTGTTCAAGAACTTGTCCTAATGTAAAGATGGGGTTGATGCATCATCTGCCAGGGTAAAACCCAGCTGGATTCTCTCGAATGTCTCTCCCGACAATCGATCAGCCTGCGCAACGGATGCCAGGCTGATGACACGATGGTTTTCGCATAACGATGGAATATAATGAGCATCAAAAATCGTGCAGATGTGCCGAAGTAAGAGCTTATAACAATTACCCTGGGTATCATCAGGTGATATTTATTGGGGTGCTTCCGGTTCACTTCTCAACGGAATTGTAACAACTTGATTTGCTTTAAAAATGTGAGAAAAGCTGCAGCTCGATCGATGACTTGGTTGTTGTTGTTGAGAGTGCCACTGAGCTCTTCCATTTTCATCTCGTTCATGGGACCTTGACTTACTGTTTCGATTGTTGTTCAAACTTGCAGTTAAGTTTGGCCACAATATTCCTATCAAGATCGATTTTCTTCTGTGTTTTTTTCCAGACAGTTTCACTCTGATGTGCTTGGTACTTTTTCAAACGGGAATTTTTCTCAGGGCAAACAAGACTTTCTTGTGTCCGGCGGGACCTTTCAGTCTTTCTGATCGATTACACTATAACGTTTAGTTGCATTCGGGAGATTTTGGAGTCCCACTCGATATTTCATGTTGCGGGTGAGGAACACTGCACAATTGCTTCATCTTTGTTCGCAACCATTGTCAACTAAATCTTTTGGAAGATTCGATTTTTCGACGGTCCGGTCGCAAGCGGTTGATCAGCGGTGCGATTAACTCGCATTTAGACATGATACAGCGCCACTCGTGCTTCAACCACACAACTAATAACACTTCGCTACGTGTAGACTGGCTTGTCTACTGATGAGTTCTCGGATGAAAAACTGATGCGACTTGTGGGATTTCTTAGTTCATGAGCAGATAACCCGTAGTTTGTTTGCAGCGGGGAGGTTTTGAGGTTTCACTCTTGCAAATGCGGTCACTCTTTATTAAAAAGTCCTGGAGGACTGCGCCACTCTCATTACTGTTGGAAATCATTAGCTGTGCGCATCCGATTCTAGCCACATCACTCCTGACGTATACATAGTGTAGGTGTGTCTCAGAACAACTGAAGGGCTCTAGGGTGGCTCGGTGTTGTTGCGCTCTCGAATCTGGAGACAAGCAAAGTTCAACTTGTCTTCTGGAATCAATGAGCCGATGTTTAACATCGTTCTTACTAGCCTTAGTTTTCTTTCCTTGGCCAGATGTTTACGTTCAGTATAATCTTCAGAAGGATGTCCTTGATAGGCAGTTAAAAATGATGGAGAGGGCGTTCATGTACGTCTTGTTTTCAACACCGCAAACCATGGCCATGGCATTACCCATTCATTTAAATTGGTTATGTGGGGTATCCAGACCAAGCAAGTCTCTTCTTCCGTTCTCGTGACTAGTTGTTTGTGTCTGCCTTTTAATACGTTGGTCACTAGTCCCGGATATGTTACCGAATCATATATAGTCTTGTGACTTTTGTCCGGATATGCTATTGTTTGCTAGCTCCACACAGGCCAAAAGTCCAAGGACGATGATAAGCTTCTATGACGAATGGTCTCACTTTGTGATTCCCCGACCGTACTACTCATGAGGTTATGGCGGGGTTCACTGTACCAGTCTCGGAAACCGGAACCCCGCTCATATTGTTTAAGTTTGAAAACATTACCGAAATGGTGGACATATGGTGGGCCATTCCACCAGTTCCAACATCTTCGATTCTTTGTGAGTTTGTACAATGTTCTCATGAATGCTCCCCGTGTTATGACGTCGATCAGTGTCCCATTCAGCAGTGGTTTTCTGGTCGACTACTTGACGATCATTACGCTCTATCCTCTTCTTCCAGCTACGGCTACATCAATTTCGGGATGTTCAAGATTCTCGCACCACCGCTCACACATGTCAGCCTGTCTCGTCAGACATGTTCGGTTGACCTGACCACAGAATCCACAGCCACCCTTAGACGTACCCCGTCCGAGCGCTCTTTGGTAAGCACACGTCGTTCCGGTAGCACCAGTTCCCTTTCCAATTCAACCCAGTCACTACATGTGATTGTTATTGGTGCCGGTATTTCTGGCCTAATGGCCGCTCGTCAGCTGACTTACTTCGGCGTGAAGGTCACGATTTTGGAATCACGTGTAAGTTTCTTTGTTCATTTATGTGTCTATCCACAGGTTTGTGTAAGGACTTTCAATACGGGGTATCTTACAAAAAACTTTCCAGTAGACCATGGAATGGAAGTCCAAGTTCTCAGAAGTAGACAATTCATACAAGTGGATCTTCTACTCTGGGACCAGAAGCAAGAATATATAATTAGTTTGTCCAATTTGAAGTAACACGTAAGCAGTCTTGAATAACTTACGTATTGTTCGTGCATTGCTAGCTATAGTATTCGTAGTTGTTTCTCATTCCTGCATAGCTTCACACTAATGGGGCAATAAGGTTCTTCATAATTCCGTTTTTTCGTCCTGTTTTAGGCCGAGCCTCTCAGTAGGCGATATGTTGAAGTTAGAAGCGGTCCAGATGCCCACATATGGGCGCAGTTTAGGAGTGCTGTACCGCATCCCGAATTCGGGCATTGAGATGTCTTACTCCGCGTAGTTCTCTGGCGCTATTTGATACTCCCGGTACAGGCAGACTTGCCTAGCCTCTGTTACCTCAAACGGGCCTTATGCCTTTTTCTCACTACTGACTGGAGCAGAGCTCCTTGTGAAATATCAATGTCTTGGCGGGAGAGTGAATATCAAGAGTGGCCACTTTGGCTACGGACGAAAAATTCCCCGTTTATTCCCATTTTTCTTCCAGGATCGTGTTGGTGGCCGCATTTGGACATTCAGACGAGGAGACTCATACAGTGAACTTGGTGCTATGGTGGTCACCGGGTTATGTAAGTTTTTCCGGTTTTCACACTTCCTGGTGCTATCCATTTCTTGTGTCTCGTCAGTTTCCCACGGTTTTTTGGTTAGAACGGGTTGATAAATCACTGGAAGGTAGCCGTCGTTACTTCTTATTTTGGAAACGAGAATGACAATCCCTATAAGCTCCACCATCTAACATCAGTATGCCTAAGACGTCATGTACTATGTTTATCCTAACACTATTATTCGTCAAGTCTGATATACTGTGGTCCGCAATGGCTGACGTCACATGGACGAAAAGACGGCTTTCAGTGTAGGCCGCCTTTCAGCTACAGCTCGAGGTCGTTAGTTCAGGCGGCGGCAACTATATGTCGTTATTTTCATTTACTACTCATAAGTAGTTGTGTTCTTGTTCAAAGAATATCAAAAATGGGAAGAAAAATGATGCTTGGTGATAGCATGGGGAAAGTACATCCGGCGAAATAGGCCGAGAGCCACTGGACTGGACGGCCGGTCATATGTCAGTTCGACCGAAGTTTTTTGACATTGCCATACCTCCAGAATGTTAAAATTCAAAGACTGGAGCAAGGTACTGAATATGTTGGGAAGCCTTTAGAAGTAGAGGCATCTCGACAAAGCACCGTGATCGACTAAACCCAATGCGCCATCTAGACCCAAGGAGAGGAAAACTGATCTCATTCTAAATGTGTGATTGAGTTAGAAAGTTCTTACGAGGTAAAAATGTGTGATCAGTACATCCGTATCCCGAACGAAACCCCGCTTGTTTTCCATGAATCTGTTTTCGGAACGAAGCCAAGACAAGAAGAACATCCAAATATCACAGTATTCTGTAGTAACAGAAAAACCAGTAGGAATGTATTCATGGAAAATAGGCGTTTCCCTTGTTTTCTAAAGAATCAGAGAGTGCTTTGTTTGAGGTCTGTTCCCCCGAAAAGCGAATACAGTGGAAAAATAAATGCCGCAAAAATTGTTTCGTCGAAAGAGGGATCATACTGGGAGGAAGTACTGTGTCCGTCCTTTTTTACACTTGATAGCAATGTACGTTGAGCTCTGACCTTTTCATGGAGCAGCCACATAAACGTTTTCCAAAACTACTGCCTATCAGTGAAACCGTTCTTATCAGAGTTTATCAACCAGCACCATGCGTACAGAGGGTCCTGAAACAAAACATTTGGCCCCCACGGATTTAGCCGCTCTATGCTATTACCTACGTTCTATTGCGTAAAGCGTACACTTGAGTTTCGCTGCTGAGGATCTGTGCTAACGAAATGAAACGAAACTACCCGTTGCTTCAATATGTTTTGCGTTTTTTTGCATTCCACCAGCTGCTAATCCAGTTTCTATTCTGGTCAAACAAATCCCCCTCACATTGGTCCCCATCAATGTGGACTGTTCGCTCTACGACCCACGTGGAATGTTGGTCCCACGTGACGTGGACGAGAAAGTTGAAAAGGAGTTTAACAAACTTTTGGGTACCGCGGCGTTCTTATGCCACACAAAGTCCATGGACTCGATCACCACTGAGACCGGAGAGGAAAAGCTACTGTCCCTTGGCGAAGCGTTGGAAATGCTTATTCGGTTAGTGTACTTTTGCTTATTCATCAAGAACCATGTTCAAGTCGAATGCAAAGTTCGAAAAAGCCGTGTGTCCTAATATTTCTCGAGCGATTGTTTATAGGTGAACACCATGTGGGAAACATGCCAGTCTCCCCCGTTTGTATTGTACTTTACGTGTGCATCCCATTTTGAGGCTGAACTCCGTCTCCCCTCTGATATAACTGTGTCCGAATTTACATTTGTTCAGCTACTTTAAGGTATTGCAAGGATCTCCGCTTTCCCAAAGGCTAGTAGTTCCATTCTTCCTGGCGAGCACTTTGTGTGTAGGATTTAATCACCCGCAGCTGTTATGCGCTGCTTTTCATCGGAGTTGTTGGACACCGACAACCGGTCAGATCGCACTACGGGTTTCCTTCCTTGTACTCTTTAGTGCACGTAGTTGAATATTTGGGCGATTCATGTTAACGCAATCGTTATGCCCTACCTCAAACAGTGCCTTTACATCGTGTTGTGTAAACCCAATAAACGAGCCTCCAACACTCAAACTCCATCCACAAACGGCATAGGCTGAACCTCACTTTAGTTATAACCTGAGAATACGCGCACGGGAACGTAGATGTCGGTTGGTGACTACCACCCGTGAAAAAAATTGAAAGAAATCGCCTTTTGAAGGAGACCATTTTCGGTCGTTCTCTACAAGCAGTCTCTCCAGAAGAGCATAGCTGGGTACATGGTAGTCTTTGAAGTTTTCAACAGAAACTAGTAATCCAAGCTAAGTACGGACCACATTTCTTCATTTTTTTGTTTACTCAAAACATGACGCTTTGGGGCGTAATCGCTCTGGCGCTAGCAGTTCTACTTAGTGCCAATTTTTGTAGGTTTCTGATAGGAACCCATTAAGAACTCATTCATCAATCAATCATTCAGGTGCATCCCTCGGTTGATAGCCTGTATTTCCGAAAATGGGTTACCTAAAGAATTTTCTGTTTGTGGCTCCGGTTCCCCCCACATAGGAACCAACCGTGGCATATGGTCAGAGTGGTCCCCTCTAGAAGGGAGTTCGTTATTCATATGGCAAGGGAACAAACATTAAGTGAACTATATGACACGATGTATTATACATATTGCATATATTGTATAGTGCACCATGTACTGTTTTGTTTTGTCTGTTCGCTCCTTTTTAACACAGCAAGCAACAATAAAATGATTCCATTAGGGAAGTTAAAGCACAGATGTTTCGCGGAATCTCATTAATTGGAACAGTCCACCTTCCTTTGAACTGTTTGTTTGGTCATCCTCAGACTTGCCATCACAAGAATGAACGTATACAGCAGTCTCTTTCCTCAGAGCAAACGAATCTTACACTTCCGAAAATTCTTACCATTAGCACCTTATCGGTGTCCCTCAGGAGTGAACACATCATTAGAGAGAACGTCCGGTGAGTTCTTGGCTGCTAGCAACACTCTGTAGAAAGTGCCACTTTTACGGACATCACTTCATGCTGAGGGCCGAGCTCACACCCTGGCAATCAGCCTATCGGTGGGTGAGATGTTAGTTACTTATACGATGTTCCAGTCGAGTTTGACACTACAGCTCTCATCGTAGGTGGTCCAACAGTGTGGTACACGCAGCCGCCGTTTGTAGTGATTTGAGCATCCGTTGCGCAACAACGATGCGGAAATCACCTGACAATTATTGGTCTCACACCACGTCAAAGATAGCGTTGTTGTATCGGGAAACAACTTGAAACTTGACTAGGAGCGACGTGGAGCAACTTGGTCTCCACGTTTCCACAGAGTCCGTCGCTGAAGCTGACAACATTGGATCGCGATTTGTTTAGGTTTGGCAGCCGATCACCGCACCTGGGTAGCGTGTGTCTGAGACATGCGACTGGTCTTGCCCCAGAAGATACGATACGAGATGAAGTCATTGTGGCATCAGCAAGCAGCAAAGAAAACTTTCTGACATACAACATTTATGACCTCAGAAACGAAGAACCCTATCGACAGGGTGACTGTGAGAGCCATCTTACTTCATGGCCCTCCAGTTTGGAAACCTCAAGTGCCTTCAAAAATTTTATCGTCAGCATAGCAGGTGTTAACTGACTGCACCACGTTCGAAAGGTATCGATGTAGCGAATCAGAATCATTAGCCTAGTGAATTTCCTGGGCTTGTCAGGTTAAGGACGTTAAGATATCTACTACATATCGTCTACTGAAAAAGCACTATTTTTCGACAGTAAACTTATGGCCAAAGGTTCGAGTGCTGCAGTTCGTGGCGCGACAACGCGAAATGAAGGCCTTATACTGTCCACACATGTGCTTTTCGTATCTTCTTGGTTAGAGTCCACGTGACCCACCGTATACGGTATACCACGTAACCTGTCCTAGTGGTGGTCAAGCGGTCATTTCCTGGCTAAGCTTTGTATTGTGCGCAGGCATCATGTTCTGTAAGATTCGAAAATGATGCTGGGTCAATTTCACCGATGGCACTTTATTCCGACACGATGTTCAAGGGTGTCTAGGTTAATACGGTGTGTTAGTGCTATATCCGTCTGCAGAATATTTGTTAAAACTAGGCCAACCCCCTTCTCTTCGCTTTCCAGTCTCTACTAGGACTTTCTCTCGTGGTTGTGTGACATGTAAGCACTAGTCCTGGTGTTGTTAACGATGATGTTTACGCCGATGACGACGTGCTGCTGACCTAGGATTACTGAACTATTGCAAATGGCATATATGGTGACCTCCACGAAGGGCGTTTCTTGGTCACTACTAAGGGCCAACCTATCTATGAACGGTTTTCGGCCTTTCTTTCAGGGTAGGGGACAACTGTAGGTGCTTGGTGATCGTCAAACCCAATGACCTGTCACATTGGATGAAAAGCTGATACATTCGATCCAGCGGTGTCAATAGGTAGCGCATGTGCATGTGATTTTTGAGCCGTTGGAAAAGCATACCATGAACCTGTCCAAACCCGGTAGCTTTTCTATCCTACACGAAGATGGCATCAATTTATCTATGCGTGAAAGGAACAGTCTTAGCCAATCCAACTTGCTGAGAGGATGCTATTGTTTTCTTGTGCAAGCTGGTTTTGTATGATTTTGACCAACATGTCTTTCCAAAGAGCGAATTTCTGCGAATGTGTCCAGTCCCTGAAGAGAGAGCGACTGGTGTACTCAACACGTTCTTAACTGACTTAATTGACCTCTCTCTCTCTCTCTCTCGTCTTTTGCAAATTGTAGTTACCAAGAAAAGCATAAACTTCAGTTAAAAATTACCCATCGCAAACTAATCGTTAAACTCTTGGAGCGAAAGAACGAATTATTGGATCAGGTATGTGACATCATTGTTTCTGTGTGCTTATTTCGTATCCATCCATATATGTATATATAAATCGCTGTTATCCATAACTCTGCATAGTAGTGTACTACATTTAGTTTTTAATGGAGGTTTCGTCCTTTAAGTGAAGTCAATCTATGCTGTAAATCCGACAAGCACTGTGCAATTGTTTCATTCTTATAGGGAATCATCAGCAGTGCGCATCTCACGAAACTCCGGGGAGTTTTAACCCCACAACCTCCCGGCTAGTAGTTTGAACGTTTAACCGT
>SJOL01007257.1:174043-199582 GCA_004794785.1 Opisthorchis felineus
TGCATAGTAGTGTACTACATTTAGTTTTCAATGGAGGTTTCGTCCTTTAAGTGAAGTCAATCTATGCTGTAAATCCGACAAGCACTGTGCAATTGTTTCATTCTTATAGGGAATCATCAGCAGTGCGCATCTCACGAAACTCCGGGGAGTTTTAACCCCACAACCTCCCGGCTAGTAGTTTGAACGTTTAACCGTTCGGCCACGTGTGGTTGATTGGCACTGATTAGTCATTGATTGTTCATTGACTCACACTTAGGCAGGTTAGAATTAGTTTCCGCTTGATCCATCTTCCCTCAGAAGGCAGGAAAATCTTACTGTTACTACCTTCATGCGCTCAAGCAGAGATCTCTCAAGCTCTGACTTCCAACCGACTTCGGAGACATTCATACTGTCCTTTGCTCTCCTTGTTTTTTCTCAAGCATTTGTGAATGGCGGTACTTTGGAATAAATTTCAGAGATTAGGTACCGCATGCATCTTCGTCCTCCTTTTATTCAACACCGTCGTGATGTTGTTCGTGACCACGATGAAGATGTTGACCGTTCGTCTTGACAATTCCGTGTTATACTGTCGATCAATCGAAGTGTAACTAATAAAATCGCTTCGCAGTTCTCTCATATGGATAACAGGTTTTTCGTGGTCCCCCGGGCACTTCAAACAGCCTGACATTGGAGCTATCGAACTATATGCAATGGGGATTCAGTAGGTACCGACCAGTGGGAGCAGACCGACGAGGGCAGTAGATTCTGTATTGCCAACTGATTAATTAGCAACAGCGCAATCGGTAGAAGCAGGAGTGGGCCAGTGAGGTAGTAGTGCTTTGGATACGGTTAGTCAGACAGTGTAAATAAATAGTATACACGGAGAACGGCTGGGAAGGCAGTCAGTAAGTTAGTGAGGCATTTCCGCACCAAAAGTATGCGCAAACTATCTTCCGTCTTTCACCAAGATCGTGCTGAAGCGGCTCGTGCAACAATCAACTTAAAATGCTCTTTTAGCCCGTTGAAAACGAAATTCTAACAAACAAAATCAGGTAAGACGCGCGGGGCTAGTCAAGTCGATGCAGTTGAAAACGCGCTCGTCCACCATCCGAGGGTTTACTCCCCGAGCAGGCCACTTTGTCGTCAGAGGAGACACTCGAAAATACGTAGAGTGGACACGAGATTGCATGCGAAGACGCAGAGGCAACAAACTATCGATAGCGGTTTCTGGAGGGTGAGTAGACCCTAAACGGGAGCAGCGAACAGGGGACGGGCGGCAGGTAATTAAAACAGCGTTATGGTAAACAGGCGTAAACGACGCGACTTATAGGTAGACAAGACAAATAAGGGAAGTAACCGCTGAGTGCTGTTCATTCATAGGGGAATTAACACCCCAATCCCCAGGGGTTACGTTGGGATTAAGCTAGCGGACTGATCAGCCACTCGGTTGCTCAGCTCATCATAGTTCATTCCGCTCTGGCCCGAGACCTCTAATAGGTACGTTTGGCCTACATCTCGACGGAATGTCTCCAAAACGCTCTTACGATCGCTTCCCTAACCGCCCCATCGGTCGAGTGATATGCCCTTGCGACAATGCCCTCCCCCACTGCTCTCTGGGTGTCGAAGCATTTTCCACTAAAACAAGGTCGACTTCCTTCAGCCCCATTCATTGTTCAAAGCACTTAGACATCGTCTGCAGGGTCCGCATTTACTCCTTCATCCACCGAGTCCAAAATAAGTCGGCTAGGTGGTTGGTGTGTCTCCACCCTTTAATGAGGTTCCATGAGTCCACGCGATGATCAGCCGTTGGTGAATTCGCGCTCAGGAGCAACAAGTGGTTCGGTGACAGAGTCATTTAGTCATTTGGATATGAAGTCAGTTTCAACAACGAACGGTCGTTGGGGTTTTTTCGACCTCGTTCGGGGTTGTACCAGTTGTACCTCCCAGTTTTTCCTAGTAGGGGCCACTAAATTCGCTTGTTACTCCGAATCCGCCTCTCCCATACAGCACGATGACTAGTTTTCGGTACAGAGGACACCCGGTCACATTCGTATTCTAGCAACTTGGTCGCTCACTGACCCCGGTCCCAGCAACGAATGTATTCCTTCAGATCGGCTTTGGTACCCCTTAACTTGGTCACGTTGTCACTATAAAGCTTTAATGAGCTGCCCCACCTAGCGACGAATCTCGAGGACGCGCATAGAAACAAATTCGTGTCCAAGGTATGGACGATATCGATATGAACTGCACGGATGGTCATGCACGTGAATACACAGCCATAGCGTTTCTCGGTGCCACGTCCTCGGCTGACTAACAACGTCCCGGACTAGGCCACTCCGGTGAATGCGAACGGTCCACGACTGTAATTTGTTCGTTCGATTGGAAGAGGGGCCATCATTTGGTGGAACAGTGGAGAAAACCATCAACGGCAGTGCTAGCAGGACGAAAGGGCGCACCTGAAAGCGGCTCGCTCCTGTACAATCCAGTATCTCTTGCGCACAGCTGCCGGCACTTGTCCAGCGCCCAAATGGCCATAGCTTTCATGGTAATGTTTGATGATAAATGTGGTGATAAAGTGTTTCCTTGGCAGTATCCTAGGGTGGCCTCGAAAGGCAAAACATCCCATCGGAGGTGATCTCCTACGTGAAGTGTCCCATGGTTGTTGAAGGGCTTCAATTTGCGAAAAGGACTGATAGAGGAGACTAATGTGCGTTTGTCACCAACGGTTTACTTGTTCAGTATGCGGAGCTTGTCCGGAAATGCATTCTTCTGAGCTACATTCACGACACGCGTTGACGCCTCCATTGGCTCTTACCGGGTCAGGGAACCGTTAAGGTCAGTCACGGAGTTGGTTCGTTTTCTGATTAGAGTGCAAAATCATCTGAACCACGCAATGGCTCACAAGGGATTCGTTCAACTGTCATAGCGATTGAACTTATCCAACCGAGACGTAGCTGACTGTACACAGATGACCGTGCAATTCCGGATTTTCTTTATCATTTCCGAGGGAACCTTATATTGTAGATTTGGTTCAGCTGGCCATGATGACTCTTCATCTCGCAAGAAGGTCGGGCTTCGGACACTGCAATTGCATCCTACGTCTTCCACAGACACACCTCGTCAGGCGATATCCGCTGAGTTGATTTTACTGTCCACGTACCTCCACTGATGCACAGTCATGAGTTAATGTCTTGCGGTTCGCGAGTAACTCCGGAAAAGCGATCACAGTGACCACGTTTCGGACGGATTCGAGTGCCGTACATTTGGTAAATACAAGGGCGTTAGAGTAAATCGAGATTGAATCGGTGGTGTCTGCACAATTGGAAGTGTCCGCATCTGCGGGCTGCTTTTGGGCGGAGGTAAAAAAAAGCCCTCATTCACAGCCGAATCACTGAGTAACTCCGGACTTGGTGGTTGATAATCTCATTGTTTGTTTGCGATTACGCGCGTAGTCGTGTTGCGGAGTGTCTGGAAGGCCATCCTCGAATCCGTCCGAAACGTGATCACTGTGATCGCGTTTCCGGAGTCTCGTCGCAAACCGCACGAACGACCTCTGATTCTGGAGGTTGTGGCCTGCTGGAGGGAATTCAACTGGAGGTGGTCAGTGTTGCCACAACGTTTTCTTCAGACTGCAGTATTCGCATGGCCTTTACTGAAAGAGGCATCTCTGATCCTTCAGTTGGAGTTGACTGCTGCTCCTACTTGGGGTACTGCAGAGTTAGAAACATTCTTTAAGTGCGTTGGCAGTTCCACTGCCATTCAATGCATGCCATACTCCTATCTGCTTCATTAGTCACTTGGAATTACTATTTCTTTTTTGCCTAAGTTCCTCCTGGACAGTGGATGGATAGAATGTAGTCTTCTATGAAAATAAACTTCATGTCACCGAGTCCAAGGGACTTCTCTTATGAGAGGCGGGCTACGTTGCATGAGAAGAAGACGTTAGTTCATCATTACGCTATAATATATTCATATATTGTGGCGAAATAGTATGGTTTCCGGTAGCCCACAACTTATCAGGCGGTTCTGTTTTTTGAACTGACAGCATTTTTTCATAAGCTACAGTTCTGTCATCAATAAACAGCGATCGGAGTCCAGGTTAATTTTGTCGAATCGTTTCAACAACCCTATTTCAGGACAAATTACCTGGGACGCCATGTCTTTCAGAAGAGCTCATCGAGAACGGTCGATAGATGTGCACACACACACACTACTCGTAACCAACCGAACTAACCATGAACAATCGCAGAATATACTATGCTTAGTGTGAGATCAAAGTGTGAATCCCATGTTTTTCCCGGGGCGCTATCCCAACATGTCAGGTACCTTTTCATAGTTCGAAAACGGATATCAGCTCAGTCCTTGGCAATTCGTTTTATTATACTGTCGTCACTGAAGACCTATTATGCCAACTAAAGCCTATTCATACGTTTCACAAGTACGTTCTAGTTTGAAATGTCGCTTTCCACTCAGGGAATAAAAATATGTGAAAATTTAAAATGGATGTCTCCCTCATGAACGTTTACTCTTGGCTGAAGTCGATTCTTTCCGATTCCTGGCACGATACTTTATCTGCCATAGGGCTGTGGTTCTAATCCATCGGTAACTTGCCATCATGCAGAATTAGGCAACATGGTTACATCTTAGACCGTGCGTTTTTTCAGTGCACAAAATGGCTGTAACTCCAAAGGAGTGTCGCTGATAAATATTTTACTGGTGACTAAATAAACTGAATGTGAATCATGTGGACTGAGAACGGGTTCCAACCCTCCGAGTTCCATAAATTTTTTATTATTCCTTCCACCCCAACCTGAGGCATTTTCGTCTTGTCGCTGCATTTTTGGTGGTTATAGTGGAGGAGAAGGCTCTGGTTTATCAATTTTAGGGGTGCACATCAATGGACAGGTCGATAGGGGAAAACGTCACCGAGTGCTCAGCTCATTCAGTGGACAAGATTAAAATCGAACTTGATTAAGTCGGGAGCTATTGAACGGAAGGTCCGCGATTCTAACCATCCTTCCTGGTTCACAATTGCCTCAGTCTACGCCTAGGCAACACGGCACTATCTCAGACTTTCGTGTTTTATGACAGCTGTGCCCTCATCGTCACCATCACCGCTTCCATCATGGCGCAGCCGACTCTGCATATAACGTGCAGTCACACGCATGAGTTCATAATAATGATTCATAGCAATGAAATATCCTTCCCCGTCAGCCACGATTTATTGTGGGTTATCCTCCACTGAGCCTCACTCGCCCTTCGGGTAATGTTATCGTATTCGGCCGCTACTTCACAGTCAGTTTAGTTACGTTCATTCAAAATGTCACCCATTTTACTTACAACTCGAGCACTAATATACATTACTACCTCTTAGGAGGGTTCCTTCGATGAGCGACTGCTTTCGAGGAACGAACAGGTTACTCCAGTTTCATCGGCCTCCGTATTATAGGAGAACCAAAATTTCATGATTTGAAGAACGAACACTGAACGGAGAAAATTTGTTTCTGTTCCCGTGGGTGTCTTTGAATTTGAATGGACCACTGTGAATCGTCCGTTATTTGGGGTTCTGCACTGGCATTACCGATTCATTGCTGGATTGTTCACAGAGGGGGCGAGATAGCTCAGTGGTTAGAGCGCGAATTTACTGACCGGATGGTCCGTGGTTCGAACCCGACCTATGCATCTTGGCTTCCCCTGTCTAGACTTGGGCAACCTGGCAGTATCCCAGCCCTCATGCCTCCTTCGGGTGGCATGGCAGCTAGGCACCGAAATGGTGTTACAGCTGGACGATTTTTTATTTTTATTATTTGTTCACAGAGGAACTCTTATCTCCCTAGACCCCCCCCCCGCGAAGAGCGATCACTCCCTCGATAGAGTTTACAGCGTCGTTGTTTGTCAGTCGCACCTCGTGTTGATTCCCCCAAAGTGAATCCTCTAAGTGTGAATGATTCACCCTTTTCCCCTGTGATGCGTATACCTGTCCGGATTTTTGTGCCCCCAACTTTCAGGTATATTTACAGTAATAACAGTAGTCGTCAATCGAGGATCGGTCAATACATGACCACGTGATGTGGTCTCCGTGACGGGAGAACGGGAGCTATATTCTTAGTGCGAGTTAACCACACTGCTAACCAATCGGTCGTCGCCGAACGGTTTAATTTTCAACTACTACACGGGAGGTTGCTAGTCGAATCTCTGAAGATTTGGGAGGTGTGCACTGTTGATACTTACTAATAAGGATGAATCAGGTGTGCCATTCTCGGCTTTGGACTTAGGGTGACCTCACTTACAGAATGAAATCTCTGTCGAATAGTGTTTATTGATAATTCAGAACGCGTCATCACCGTAGAATTTGTCGAATGCGTTACCCAACAGTACACCATAGCTGATTTGGTCACACACACCTCCGCAATGTCATCTCAATGTCGCTGGATGCTGTCCCTTTCCTTGTCATGATTTGGTTCACTCATATGTGAGGTAATTTTATCGTTGGTGATCTGTCATTGCATTCCAGATTCGTACCTTGTGATCTCACTGTTTTTCGTGGAGTTCCATCGGAACAGACTCAATCCACGGGTGACCCCCTTCCTCCAAATGATGGTGTTCTTTTAACTTAATCTGGACCGAATATGGGTAATGCGCTATCAGGGTCCAATCTGATCAAAAATTATTTTTCTGCATGTTGGGAGTAGTAGGTGTTCGTAGGTGAAACTCGTTCAACCTGCGGCATATCGTCTGGATATCTGAATACTCCTTTTTCAGATTGCTGTCGAGCGGCAGAACATCGAGGATGCTTATGTGCGTTGGCAAACTGCTACAGCACGCGCCAATTCGTGCCTGATAGTTACTCCTCGAGTGAACACTGTTCCGTTGGGTAACTCGGCTGACACAAATGCCAGTTCACAACGAGATGCAGATGATGGAATTCTGAAGGAAACATCTATTCTGCGTACTGCAAGACCGCCATCAAGGGGTGGAGGAGGTACTGCTGAAGATATCAAGCCCGATGTGGACATGCTAGAAGTGGAGAATCAGAAATGGTAAACACATTCTGCGATTTCACCGATTGTTTTCAGTCTGATCACTTCTCCAGCTCTCGTAATTGCGTTTCACCTAGTGCTGATAATGGATTAAGCTAGTCACATTTTATTGTATTGAAGTCATAATTTGTGTTAGTCAGGGAATTGCTTGGCTGACTGTTGGGGCGCTTCCATAATCCCCCAGCGATCGGCATTTCGCAATCCCTGACAAGAGTTAGTAAACACGGCTTTCGAGGTCTCTTTCCAATATTGAAACGTCCTGGCAATTCTCACAAGGATGCTTCAATAAAAGTCCTAAGATGATCCAGAAGTAAGGTGTAAATGCCCAAGCAGATATCTAGGGGTTCCTGAAAATCGCTTCAGCTCTAGTTGTAACTGTGTTTGGACATAGTTTGTTCCAAATCTTGGGGGAGGGTTTTACCCGTAATTCAGTCACATGAGTGCGCTTTTTTAGTGTCCTTTAGACTTAACTTCTCGCGAGTTGACTTAGAAAATATGCCCACAGGTTCTGATCACTTTCTCCTGACACGAAATGCCCAGGTGCTCGTTGGTATGTGTGCGGTGACTGTGTCACCCATGAGATGTGGTTACGTGGGGATTACCTGTAACTACTGGAGGTGGATGCCAATCCCTTGTTTATCTCAATTACTAATCTACATTAACAACTCTCCCTTCTTTTCCACACTAATCTGGCTCATGTGTCTCTACCATATTTTTGTAATTGTAATGATTCACTACTCACACTACGACCCGGTTGATCTTGCTTCTGTTGTTGTGAAAATTAAAAGTTCCACAGTCTTATTCATCGTAGCCAATTAGATTCATGAGTTTCAAATAGACTACCGGATTCCTATGTTCAATTTTGCCTGCACCCATCTCTTGTTTGATTTTTCATCCTTCAATAATTAAATAGAAAACTCGATTAACCCACGATGAAATGATGTGTGATGGGGAATAAAGTCACGTGAGCACCAACTCGGCTTGTGGGTGAACTTGTTCGGAATGTCCGTCATTTTCGGTTAATGTACACCTAAGAAAATCAGGACGCATTCTAGTTGGTCAAGACAAATCCGTCAGTTAGTCGCACCATTCTACCATGTTCCGAAAATTTCCCCTGTCATTCTGTCCTCATTAGGCTGACATCTTTGCTTATTGCTCTTTCACGTTACACATTTTAGTGGACCAGCTCAGGAAGATGTGAACCCGCCACCTCGTGCCTCACTTCCGGTGTACAATGTGAGCGCCCAGTTTGAGGTTCGGCGCCTTCTCAGTGAACTTCACGAAGCGTGGAAGAAGTTCGAACCCCTCCAAGCTGCACTGACGCGCGTCAATCGACAGTTGGAAATTCTACTTCAGTCCCCACCCAAGTGAGTTTGATACCATCTGTATTCCGTCCCACCGGATGACATCCATTATATTTTGAAACCTGCTTGAAGGTAGTGCAGTAATTTCGTCTCCTTTGTTTGGGTTCTTTTGCCGGAATACCGTGAAATCGTGATTTCCGTCGCCCGAACGTTGACCGTATCCAGTTGCTTTGGTTTCTGAGCCTTTCAAGCTTTCATGTGGCCATTTGTTTGTGATGTATCCGACGCCTGTGTGCTGAGCGCATCTACGGAAGCATCACTGTCAACCCTGATATTGCTGTCTGTGTGTGTACGCACACACATACGGAACGCATTCAAGAAAGCTTGGTCGTTTTTCCGGTTAATCTGAATCGTTTTGAGATGAAATCCTCAGTGTTAAAGTATCAACAACTCCTATTCATGTCAGATCACTGTTTTTTTGACCTACCAATCTCCTGTTACTATCAGCTATTATGGGACAACAAATCACGTTTGCTGTCTTACTGGTTATTAGTGTGCATACTTTATGTGATGTGGCGCACAGTCCAGCGACAAGTAGTCCCTTTTCAGTGCGTAGCCTAGATACCGTTGTAACGGTGGATGCTACTGATGAAGCGTGCGAGTAGTCTATGTTTGGTGTCCAAGCTCCGTCCCCGCATCTGAAAAGTTGTTACGTCATTATTATTATCATTATTCTCTTTTTACTCTCTTTTTACTCTTCGGATTTATTTTTGGTAGGGAAATTTATTTGACCGATGAGGAGCGTCGCACTTTGAATTGGCACTTTGCTAATTTAGAGTTCGCGAACGCCACCCTGTTGAACAACCTATCACTACGTCACTGGGATCAAGATGACGCATTCGAGTTGAATGGCGAGCATTGTGTGGTTCGTGATGGATATTCGAGCATGACAGATGCTCTGGCCTCAGCTATCACCAGTTCTCAAACCGGGCCTGGCCCGGTTCCATCCAATGTCACTCCGAATTCAAAGCAACGTGAAGCACCGTCTCCCTACACTCTGGGATCAGGTCATATTGAGCTCAAGAGTTCAGTTAAACGGATAATATATACGGAGAAAGGTAAGACTCTGTGTACAGAAAACGCCTACTTTACTTTCTTACGGCTTTCTTTAATATGTCAGAGTTAGGCATGTTTTTTAAGTTTATCGGAGATTTGGTTTGCGTAAGTTCCTTAGCGATTAACTCTAGCAGTTGACCGCCAGTATTTATCACTGGTCTGTTGCTGTCAACGGCGGTCATAATTATTGTCATCTTGCTATGCAGCCAAATGATCTTTAAACCAAAGGTAAACCAAATTCGCTGTCAGCTGTTGCAGCGTTTTTTGTTTCTAGTGTGTACACCGTAGATGCAGTTTTTCGAAGAGAGCTTGTCTTTGAACGTACTATCCTCTTTGATTTACCGCTTCGCATAAACACACAATATTGGCTAATGGTAAAACATTACTCACAATCCATAACGTGATTCCGCCAACTGCTCTTGGAAAAAGCTAACCTTGCCTCGTGATACATTTCTTTCTGGTATCTAACAGGCGTCCGGGTAGATACCCTAAATGCGGCCTTCAGTCAAGACGATCTGATTGAGAACGAAGCGGACGCGGTCGTGTGCACCCTCCCACTGGGTGTTCTCAAAGAATCCGTACAACTGGCGACCGAACACCGCACCGGCCCGAAAACCACTGGTGGTGGTAGCCACCACCACCACCCCCATCAACAGCTGGACCTGACTAAATTGAAGGCTCCACTGTTCGAGCCTCCGTTGCCTGATTGGAAAGCTGATGCGATTCAACGATTGGGCTTTGGAGTTTTGAACAAAGTGAGCTGAAAAGTAGCTAGAACCCCTGTTTCTCCCTTCTTTTGTGCGAGTTCAGTACGCACAAGTCTCACGCACTTTGAAATGAAGTTCCTAATTTCCTCGAACTAACCACGGTAACATCCCTAAGAGTGACCGATCAAAATCGTTATCTTTTCCTAGTCCAACCTATTTAATCCAACAACTGCAAGATTTTTCCTGGCATCAACAGTGGCCTTCAAACGAACTATGGGGACCATTGTATGTAGTGGACACTTCCGGCTACAGTTCATTGTTATCTCTTGTTAGAGACGCTGAACGCTATCGATTGCATGAGCTGGGTTTCCAGCTCAGGTTCCCCCAGTTTTTCACTTGCATCGACGTAACTCATACTGTCTTGAGTCACTTAGGATTTCATTGTGGTTCATCATCGTCCGTAACCTAACTTCAGTGTTCACTAATGTTTTACTTCCGTACAACCAAAAATTACTTGAAGGCCTTATTGTGAAGAAAAGAATAAAAGGGCATAGGGAAGGGAATTAGTGCTACCACAATCATTCTGAGGTGCCTACACTTTCAGACCCTCAGGCAATTTGTGAGTGACGAAAAGAGCACCACTGACATCGATTAGCGGCCATATCTTGCAGCGTCTCCAACCAGGCGCAGTGAGGATCATGCGGTCCCCATCCTGGAAGGCGAGTCGACAGCTTTCATACTTTTCGTAATCTCTTTCATACACTGCCAGTTAAACCGTTGACTACCACCCTGCTTCCGCCACTCCGAATTGGGCACGGAAAATATCACTCTGTTTGGCAAATGATGGTTCGGCATGTGCAATACATGGCCTAACCAACACAGCTTCCGTTGGTGGACACATTATTCGATGGAAGTCCCCTTTGCACTTTATAATTGTCTGGTTACGGATTCTCCGACACCAACCCACACGAGCTATGGTTCTGGGACAACAACTGTCGAAGTCCTGAAGACGTCTCAGCTCTGCTGTTCGAACAGGCTGTCTCAGCCATACAACAATACAGCCCGTACTGTAGCCTGGTACACACGTCTCTTGACATTCGGGAATACACCACTCTGACGCCATAAGTGTCTCAAATTAGCAAGCGCGACCCGAGCCTTGCAAATTCGTGCATTGTCCTCGTCTGCCACACTACAGTCGGAACTAATACAACTCCAAAGATATGCTCCACAATTCCGAGTGCCTCTCCTTGGATTGTAAGGGACGTATTCAGTGCACGTCCTGGAGTGTGACCTTACACTTTGTGAGTGCAAATCCCATGCCGAAAAACGCTCGTGGAAGGATGTGCATTAACACGTCTTTTGAAAGGTACCTCTACTTCTGGTTGGTCACAGCTGCTAGTCAGGTGGCTTAACAACCCGGAAGAACTCGATATAACTCAGTGATTTAGGCGCGAAGTTACTGACCGGAAGGTCCGGGGTTCGAGCTCAACCTCCAGCATCTCGACTGCCCCTGTCTACCCTTGAGCAGCCTGACAGTACCTTAGCTATCGTGGTTCCTTCGGGTGGCATGACACCTAGGCACCGATAGGGTATTATCGTTGGGCGAATATTATTACTATTGCTGTGATTGTTAGTAGTAGTGTCAGTATCACTGTTATGCGCCTCTTATTCAGACAGATTGAAATGAACCGCGACAGAATATGGCATTCCAGTAGCCCCCACATAAAAAGCCACCCTGACCAAACTAGAACGTGGTGCGGAAGATATTTTCCCTCTGGAGCTATCATGCTCTACTAAACTCCATAGCAAGACGAAATAGTCCCATCCGCGAACATAAAAGGCTTGAAAGCGCAAGTATCCCTGAACAAGAAAACATCGCAGGACGTGGCCACGAATCTATTGGTTCACCGAGTATGAAAATTGTCCGGACGAGATTAGCTAGTACAGCACTGACGGGTTTTCATCGTACCAGGACTTGTCCTACTGCCACTGTCATCTAGATCCACGAATGTGTTTAGTGTGTGCGATTTTGATGGGTGCGAGTAAATCCTTAGGTGGGGATTAATCGAAACCAGTGGCTCAAGAAGTTTCTCATGACCTTCGCTTTTGGCAGCATAATTATCGGCTGCAACGATTATGAAGATTACATCGTGTTAGTCCATTCATTACTGGTTGAGTGAGATATGATGTTTTATTGGTTCTTCAAATCCTGTGACCACAATCAATCCTGTTCTTGCCTCAGACAGCTATGGGATCGCACAACCAACCAACTCATCATCGTCATTGTCATCTGTAAGAACTGCGTACATGTCGTACAGTGGTTATAGCTGCCACAGTCTCGTTCACCGATGATTTGGGGAGGCGGGGTAGGTTGCTGCGCATTGGAGGCGGGAGCTGATATAATGGATGCGTAAATACAGGGTTGTCAGTGGACTTCTAAGTCGGGAGATTGGGAAGAGAGCTGTGCATTGAAGGCAATATATTGGATGCACGAACGCCATTGAGGGTTCGACTGGGCCATTTCTGACAATGTCTCTAACCATTGGTGTGCCCCGTCTCGAGGTCCCCATCCAAGGAGATGGCAATAACCAGCGCCGCTGAGTTTGCTGTTAATGGCTATCATAATTCGCTGCAACTATTGTGGCGGTGTATGCTACTGATTAAACGTGCGGATATAATCTGATGAAAGGTTAATTTGAAATTTGACCCATTTTACAGTGGTTGTTCATCATTGTTTACCATTAGAATTACTTACACGAAAGTTAAGGAGGATGCTTGAGGATGTTGACCCTTTTAGAAATCTGTGCAAATGAGGTTTTTACTTTCGTGTCTGATAGCCTGTAACCGCTTAGTTCGTGTTTGCCAAGAAAACAACAAATTCGCACTCGAAGGCGCTCTTCCTTTCACCAGTATAGCATACTCCTCTCGTCGTGGGCTCGTGAACGGTGCAAGCTTCACGGTGACAGGGAACGTAGCTAACGGTCTGGCTTGTTCATTGTGTCTGAGCGTCTCAGTACCGGAAGATACCAGCATAGATCAAATTCGTTGTTGGCGGTGTATAACACGAGGACTCTGGAAGCGAGTGACGCCGCTGATGCTCGAAGTGTTTCTAAATGAGCTAACGCAGACCGGGCACTGTGACCAGGCTGGGCCATAACTACAGGTCCAGTGCATGACTCGGTCATTTGAATGAATTGTCATGGTCTGTGGATTCCATGCGGTTTGAGTGCAACGAAAAAGAATAGGCCTTAAGTAGTGGTTTATGGGATTATTTTTTGCTATTTGTTCTGTACGGCTCAGTCATGCAGGCAAACATTCGTCTTTTGCTTACCCTGCTCACGGTGTGGTGCGCACTCCATCAAAGTTGTTGCAGCGTGCATATTGAGTCCAAAAACACCAGCCGTTATCTTTACAGGCCATAGTTGTGCGGGGATAGATATTGTCTTGGTGTTCAAATCGGAACACCCTTTGACTTAAAAGCCTGATTACAGGACAGTGTTGTTTGATGCAAGACCATCAGAATAGTTTCATTTTAAGAGGAACAGGTCGATGCACAATCGAGCTTCTAACTTTGAGACCAAAGGGTCGGTATTATCCCAGATATCTGCCCGGTGGTCGGCAACGTCAGTGTTGACACTGATGCTTCGCTGCCGTACAACCATAAAGTTCATGTAATTATATGTCAAACCTTAAAGTGGAAAAAAGAGAAAAGGAGTGGTTGATGGAGGGGACGTTGTGCTGGCCTACGTCAAGCATTCTGAGGTGCCTACAACTCCAAGCACTCAGTCAGACAATCTGGAAAGAAACTGGCGACACGAATGCCACCGGCATTGATCAGCCGCCGTTTCTTTAATTGTCTCCAACCAATCGTAGGAGAGGTCACAGGGATCCCATTTTGGAAGGCCTACCACACCAACAACACCTGGACTTTTCCTGGTCAACTTGGTATGAGTGATTTTTACTGTTAGACCGCTAGCTTCCGATAAGACACACTGGGTCAGCGAAGTACACAAACCGTCTAATCGCGATAGAATCCCGTCCGTTCTTGAAGGAGAGGGCCAAAATTTGTTTACATTGCTTGGTTCTGTTTATTCAGAGAGAAGAGAGAATAGAAGAGAGAGGCAACAAAGCGTCGGATTTCCAGCACAGCTTGTTTCAGCCCCATACGACTGAATTCAAAGTGGAAACTCCATTTCGGTAACTTCAAGATTTTGTAACCAGTACAGGCATATACTGAGTCCAAACTACACTCGACTGGTCCAGTTCCTCAGTGTTATTCTTTCTGCTCTTCTTTCAAGGTTGTTCTTGTGTTTGAAAAGTGCTTCTGGGATCGATCGCAGAATTTGTTCGGGCACGTGAATCCCACAAAAGAGTCACGTGGAGAATTGTTCCTCTTCTGGTCCATCACTGATCGGCCCGTGTTGATCGCTTTGGTTGCTGGCCAAGCTGCGCTAGACTTGGAAAATAGCCGGCCCAGCCCTCAACGTGTCTCCCCTGGATCTCGTCTTTCCACCAGTCAGGTTGTCGGTGGCGTGGCCGGTTCTAAGAGCACTACTGGATCTTCTCCAGTCAGCGTCATGCATGGTCTGCAAGAACCTATTGTTGCTAGGGCAATGCACATCCTTCGGGGGATTTTCGGGTCCCAGGATTCATCGTACAATGTTTCTCTTGGTTCGTCTCAAATGGATCGCAAAAGAGTTGTGCCCAATGTGAGTCTACGGCTCAGTTAATTCGGACCGTTCGAGAATTGGTGTGGTTCGGTTGATCTTCCTTGGTTTGTGTGTTGGTTCTTTTATTTGTTTTTGGCGCATATACTCATTAAGTGTTCATTCGATGATCCTTTAACGTGGCGGCCGTTGCCCCCGCAACCCGAAACTGTGTACCAAGCTATCAGAGCAGTTGTCCAGTGGATCAACCACTGTTGGTCCGGTAAATCCGTTTTCGATGCCAGCCAACCGTATATTTACAGACGCTCCGTCAAAAAGCCCGTTCACCAGAGCTACCTGCCTCAGACATTGGTCTCATTGATTACGCGGTGTTTCCAAATTGAAGCATAGATGAGCATTGGCTTTCATTATTATGTTGGGCTATACAGCGGCCTTATCATCACGTTTAACGCTATCTTCAATCCAGTTAGACTAGTCTTGGTTCAGATGTTCTTACAAGGCCACTGCTTTTACGTTACTATTTGTTTGACCAGCCCATCGACGCAATTGTCACACGTTGGTATTCCGACCCGGACTCGCGTGGTTCCTATTCCTACGTCGGTGTTGGATCCACCGGTTTGGATTATGACCTTCTAGGCAACCCCGTGAGTGGAAACATCCTATCGGGAGGACCACAGGAATCTGATAAATCATCCGAACGTGTTTCCCCATCAAAGAAACCGCCCACAGTTTCTCCTAGTCCCACTCCTCGAGTTTTCTTCGCCGGTGAACACACGTGTCGCTTCTATCCAGCCACTGTTCACGGCGCTTTACTAAGTGGACTTCGTGAGGCAGCCCGTGTAGCAAACACCTTTTTCCCTGGCCCCGTCCCTGTTTCACAACATGGCTTCACCCTCAGTTGTCCTGCTTCTCAAGTGAACACTAGTATTTGACTTGGACCCCCCCTGCCCTCGTCTACCCACCCCTCTTCTTCTCAGTATATACTGCCATGAATGTACAATAACAGAAAATCCAAACATACAAAATGACTCACCAGCCATAGTTGGCCTCCTACGGAAGTAGAAGCTACTCCGACAGGCTCCAGTTATTCACTCTAGTTTTCGATTGGTCTGAACAATCTGGGTCATTATCTGAAGCAACCGCACTTTGAGACGAACTTATACTCACGCATTATCCCACCGAAATTCTACGAAGGAAGTAGCTCCTGTTTAACCAGTAGATACGGGAAAGACATCAGTGTCAGTGTGCAAGACACCGTTATGTTAAATGGGCAGATCGGTGATCATATAGAAACGTTTCTAAAGGAAAAAAGTCCGTAAGCGACAACACAATGACAACATGTAGACGGAGTGGTTACTAAGTTACCAACTAAAAAAGAACTGTGGATTGGATACAAGTAGCACGCAAAAAATGCAGAGCGTTTGAAAGGGAAACCACCGTTAGCTGGTCGTGTATAGGCGACGTAAATTTCTGATTTGGACAGGATGATTGATAGGCACTGATTAATAGCACACCAACGGACGACCAGCCGGCTCTGGTGGTCAAATCTTCCGAGACGTCCTTTCAGTTCGGCTACTTATCAGCCCACACCCGATGCTCGGTTACGCACTCATCGCAACCAAGTATTCACTTTTATGTGGCGGCCAAAATTACTTAAACAAATCGCAGTTGGATAACTTATTGTTACACGATTCTAAAGTGGCTTAAGGCGGTCGTCGGCAACGACGCTGGCGCCGCCGCCTCCGGGGTTGAAGTTGGTATGCCGTTACACTACTGACGGGGTTGTCGTGGTATGTTTTAAAACGCGAATATTTGATCGCAGCTGGGTACTCGACGAGCACTTGGTTGGTCGTACATTAGAGAGGATGATGTCTCTTCAGGGATTTAAACGGCAGTCACGGGACAGAATTTGGTAGGTCCACGCATTTCGTTTTGGCTCACCGTCCGAAAATTACCGATACCATGCGAACAAAATTTTCTGGTCTTTAAAGTAGATTGGCCAAGGAATACTTGGTCGCTGATGCGAATCCCATAGATGTACGGTCTATAAGGTTGTTTGTTGGTGACATGTTCAAGAATCGGGCGCTACGACATGCAAAACGTTCGGTCACACCGCCAAATGCTGCTGAGACGTCACTCACTGAGAAGAATGTATCCTTGGCATATTTTTCACAATATCACATTCATTCGGACGAAAGTAGTAGGTTGCTGGGGCTTCGTGTTCTTTTGACTCACTGGATGATTGTAGAGCATAATCGCCAGCAGAACGACATACTCGTTTATCCTGGTTTGATAATTTCGCAATGGTTTTTCATCACCGAGGTTCCAGAAGAAGCTGCTGCGTAGAGAGCTTTTGTGGTTTAGGTTCACCGGAAATTTCCCTGCAATGTTCGCTCAAACTGGTGGGTTTTTACTCATAAGGTCTAAGCCTGTCTAGATCTGGTGTTTTAGTTATCGGTAGTGATGTTACAGCTGTTCTTGAGAACCTTATTCGCTAACAGCAATACAACATATTCTGTCGAAAAATGCGGCCTGTTACTATTCTCCATATTTACCGAGTTGAAAAGCACTTGCCTCAAGTATTGGTCACTAGACAGACTCCGATAAGGTAAGGTGGTTGAATGCTTCCAACGGAGCTCGTTCTCTGTAAGCATGTTTCCTCCCAACCCAAGATGAAGTCAAAAGAAGTTATCTCGGATACACAGCTTATTGTTTTGTTCCAATTCCGTCGCTCGGACACACATCCACACATCACTTAGTGATCAAGGAAATTGCCTCCTCAAACACTAGTGTAGTACCCTTGTCCATGACCAGTGCTCGCACTCCCTTGTCGATCGGTGAGCTTCAAATTCTCTCCTAAACGAAGCTTATCAGTATGTTGACTACAGGAACCTCTAGGACAAAGTCGGTCTCACCGTGATTTTATTTGTAGTGCCCTCACGGAACGTCCAGCTCTTGATCCACACTTTTTCTACTCAGGTGAAGATGAACTGCACGTACAAGGCGGTGCCTGATATTTAGTGACTTCAGCCTTGTTTGTTGAGGTGGGATTCACAGGAAAAGAGGTGGTACGTTGGTGACCAATCGGTGTGCTTCAACGCTTGAGGGTAACAAACTAACTGCCTCAGTTGATTTTTAAATCCTGTTCCACGAATAATCAATGGAAGAAGCATTGAGATCACCCAAAATAAGTATGGTTGGGTGGAGAGATGGTTGTGTCGTAGTTTTGAAGGGTTTACACAGGCTAGGACAAAAAATCATGGGTGTAAGGGAGCACTCTTGAGTGCAGTTTCAAGCACGGTCTCTTCCGAACTTTATCGAATTTTCAGATCTAAATGAATGGAAGAACATGGAGTTGCATGCAGGTTTTGTTATAAAGCTATGGGGTTTAATTGAGAGGTAATAACTTCATAAAGGAATGACATTGTGGGTTTTATTAGACACACACCTATTTTCAGTTAGTTCTAGAGAGCGGAAGAGTGGTTTCATGTCTGAACTGTCAAGAAAAGTTCCCCATTAGAGTGCTCAATCAGTTGGAAAACGCTTGAAACCGATTGAGAATTCATCGTTTTCGGAAAAGTTTGGGTATCAATCGGTAGATTTATTGCTGGGCAACGTTTCGCTTTTGACACAAAAGCTTCGTCAGGCCGAGTGACTAGGTTACGAAGTTGGTCGAGATTTAAGGCGGAAGGAGAACCAATCAGCCAAGTCAGGCTAAATCGGTCTTAGGTGTCGGCTAAGGGATTTTCTTGTTACGGTGGGTCAGCAAGTATTATAAGCGATTGGGAAGCTACGCAGTAAATCGACCGACTATTTCCCGAACCTCCGAAAAATATTCATCATAGGAGGTTTGTTTTCGTCAAACATATTGTCTCTGTAAGCAATAATTAAATACATCGCTCTCTTCCTCATTCAGCAATCTTTTATGATCTCCCAATGCCGGATTGAAACATGTGTCCCGGAAAAGGTTACGTAATTAGGTTCTCTTCAGTTACACTCTTATTCTTGGGATTTGCCCTCTATTTCAAATCATTATTCAGAAATATTGATGGCTCTTTCACAGTTCCTCATCTTGGTTGATGCACACCACGAATTACCTACCGAGTCACATGAGAAATATATGTGTGCTCCGATGGACATGGTGTTGCAGAAAACGCTCCGAATACTAAGTTGTTACATTCAACGAGCCAGAGACACTAGACGACGGAATATCTGATCCGATAGCTTGAAGCCTTTTTTGGCGGTACTTTAGGCTGGACTGCGATATCGCTGATTCTCGTGCGAGTGCCCCAAGAAAGTTACTGGGTGGATGGGGGACAGCCGTTAACTTAGTATTTTATTGTTGGCAGTCAGCAGACCTCAAAACACAGAGAATCGGTAGCCTGGGGTGAAGAATAGTCTAGCACTTGGCAAATGTTTGGGACCGATTGGGTAGTCATTGTTTCAGAGAGGTTTGGTAAATCCACCGGTTGTTTACCAAACTTCTCTGAAATAGTCTTACACCTCACAAATCAGGTCGATGCTATATTAGAGGGAAACCGCTACATCTATTGGCGGGTTGTCATGACCATGCAGGCAGATTGACGGACGCACGTCAAATGTGGGTCAGGCTTCATTTATAGCAGTGAGGTCCTAAGTTGTTGAGTGGCCACATTTTCACGGCCTGTGGACCTTGATATGGGACAATACAGGAAACCTGATTGTAAGGAATCCGGACCGGTTGACGTGGGTTCATCGGGAGCTGTAACGGGCTTTTCTTTAGTCGGTATCTGACATTATTTCAAGTGAGTACTGTGCTCCATGTACTGTGACTTCACAGTGGCTTTGCCATTAATTTGGTGGGTGTTGAGCGGAATTTTCTTAGATCCGCTGCACAACACAAACGTGGTTCGGATGGGTCTGGACGGCGGAAACCTGGCCGGACATCGATGCAATCATTCTTCCACCGGGGGAGAGTAGTCACTATATAATTTCGCCAACAAACACTAGGTTTATTTATTTGATGTACAGATTCTTACTGACCAGAACAGTGCTGAATTTGACCGCATAACTTTTGTTTGTTTTCATTTCGAATGACATCACCTTCGTTCGTGCTTCTGACTAGCCACCCCCGTACAGTTTACTGCTTTAATTTTTGGTCTCTTTGTATAAAAGTTCGTCCGCACGGCATCCTTCTGCTACTCTTCGACCGGTAATAAACCCGAGTAAGTAAGACGGTCTCCGAACTTCGACGTTGTGGTGGCCTTAACTGTTACATCGGCTAGGTGAAATCTACTCTGTCTGTTTACTGTTTTTCTCGGCACCTTGCTGCTTTTGAAAGCGGTGAGATAGTTCCGTTAGTTGCAGTCACTTTGTCAGTTGATCAGTTATTTGGTAATTGGTCAGGTGGCTGTTGATCTGTTCGCCGAGCTTGGCAATTGATTTGCAAACGTTTCGTCACCATTCGAGGGGACATCTTCAGTGCGCTGGTGGGTGGTGGGCGCTGATCAGTTATATTTAGCCACGTTGTTGGTGAATCTGGCTAGGCCGTTTTGCGGGGCCCAGGCTTCAATGAAGTTGTTACCTCTGCATTCTATTTGCTTGCTCTGAAGGAAACCTAGGTATGTCATTTAGACTGTGGACCCTCGGCCTAAGTAAACTGTGAGCTAACTAGGTTCACTCTCTCAAGTTAATTTATCTGGTATCCCGAAAAGCCGTGATCCTTTGAATTATGGTGAGACAGGTTATCTTGTTTTTATTGGTATGGGCGTCGACTTGACGCTGACTTTTACCACCATGTATACGGGTAGCTGGGAAATGTACCGGGGTCTCGGAGGCATTCGAACAGATCACCACGAGAAACCAGAACTAACTGAGCCTTTTTACGGAAGGTGTAGGAGAGGGGTTGATTTGGAGGGCACACTGTGAAATTGGATCTTGTTCTTTTGGAGATGAGGCACTGTCTCTTCCTGTAGTTGCCTCAAGTCGGCAGTTTGCCGGGGTCTTACTGATTTCGGACAGCCTCTTCGGCGTTTTGTTGGGATTTGAAATCATCGGTGGTTTTCAGTGGTAAGCTCTGAACATGCTGGCTATCGTATTATGCCTCCCATAATCGATGACGACTACCGTCAGGTCGCTAGCGTATGGTGCTCTACAGCTCTTACAGAACCTTTTGGGTTCCTACGTCACATGCCCTCCAAAACAGCTCATTCTGTGTTTTATCATGTCCCACAATTCATATGTTTAGTGATCCAATCAGTATTCCACAATGCAAACGCTGTTAGTAAGTCCAGTCTCGCTCTCCTTCTGTGGATAAGCCTTTTCGCGGAATCATCCTGTGCATTCTGGTTGACTGGTTGCTAAGCCTTTTGAGTCTTGAGTCTTGACGGACTACTCTACAGATTTTGGAAGTATTTTGCTTGCCACATGTCCGGTGTTGGGCTTTTTGGTGTCCAGTTAGCCAAAACTTCAAAGTTGCTGCACTCTCCGAAAATGTAAATGTTCTTCTCAAAGGACAGACTTCACCGGGTTTCGACCAATTCATAATGTGCTATATTAAACGTTTTCCTATTTCCACACCAAAAATGATTAAAGCATTTTGATTTCGGTAGAATTTCAGTGGTGTGTAAGTAGTAAGTAAAAAACACTTTCGCATATTTACTTCTTTTTGCATCGCGCATTCAAAATCTGGCTATTCATATTGTTTCAACCGCTTTGAAGAGTATGACATATTTCGCATTATACATCTAAGCTAGCACAGGTTTAAACTGTTAGGTTTACAAACAGTAACACGTTACCTACAAGCTATCTTGGTTCTCATTGTCGTACTGAATGTAACAACAATTGTGGAACTGGCAGTTACCACACCAGTTTCGCTCACCTGACCGTAATTTCGGTTAACAATTGACCAAGTCACATCACGGTGCACCAAACGTTGAAGAAAGAACACGATGTAGTAGACAGGGAACTACAACAACAGACCACCACCCCTCGGGATTAACCAGTCAACTCAGAGCTGTCAGATACTGTTTAGAAACTATATAATCACAAGCAGTAGAGGAAGAATTCACCCAATTTGGTTTTGCTGAATCTCCCGTTTATGATATTTTCAAGCAACCGAATGTGCTGCACCAGGCCGCCTCATGTTTCAGTTGCTCGTGGGCTGTCGAAGAATTTTCAGCAAACTTATGAGTAGTGCATTACGAATATACACGTATCGCGATATCTCGAATATCGTAGCAGGTGGAAACATCACAAACGAGAGATTCAGCTGGGTTCCAGGTGAGTCTCTCGCACAACCAAATTTGTTTGCAAATGAGTATACTTTGCTAATTTCGTGCAATTTGGGTTCATGTAGAACATAAGGTTGATGGAAACCCTGGGAGTGCACCAACCTGATGAGCCCCAAGAAGGGCGAAATCGGTCGTGGACTGTCGGAGAGATTTCAGCAACCTTATGAGTACTGCATTACGTCTAAGAATTCACCCACTTAACCCCACTCTGACAATGTCACCTCGATTGGTGATGAAAAGTTTGCAACCAAATTGCCAAGCTCCAAGAACAGACCAACAAATAAGTGGCACACCCAAATTATCGCGCAACATCGCCAGACAACCACCCCGTCTGGAATTGTTGAAATATGTAGGACGTTCGTCACAGGCAAAAGTGAAACAACTGCGCAGTCTGTGTGCACGTTACAGTAAAAACGTGTGAACAGCTTTATTCATTTCATTTTACTCTGTTTTCGCATGCAGAGTAGTTTATCAGTGCTCGTTAGCTTAATGAGACTCATGCTGATGAGTTAGAACAGGATGGTTGGACCGGGTGTAAGAGGACATGGTGATGCATTCAACGATAATTGATTGAATATGCTTCAGTTGCATGCACCCAATACACGGGAAAGCATGAGCTAAACAAAGGAAGCCTGTTACGGGGGGAAAAATAGTCATAGGTGGAAGATAGGGAAAACACAAACCTGAAGTTTAAAACAAGAAACTGGGAGACGTAATGCAGTACTCATAAGGTTGCTGAAAATTTTTTGACAGCCCACGACCGGTTTCGTCCTACTTGGGGCTCATCAGGTAGGCGCAGTCCCCAAGTTTCCGTCAACCTTATTTTCTGCTTAAACCCAGATTGCATGAAACTAGCGAAGTACACTCATTTGCAAGCAAATTTGGTTTTGCGGGAGACTTACCTGGAACCCAGCTAAATCTATCGTTTATGATGTTTTTAATTGCTTGAAAACATCAGTTGGGTTGCAGGTGAGTCTCCCGCAAAACTAAATTTGTTTGCAAATGAATGTATTTCGCTAAGAGACTGGGAGTTTATTTCACCAAAAATGATCAGCAGAAGCGGTTTACTTTATCCGAGTCGTGAGTTGCTGGCAAATGGTCTTACGGTTGTGTCTGCGCAGCTGAGTGTAAAGGCAACAGGTGAGAAAATCAAGGCGGTGTATTGTTCAGCGAGGTAATTATGTGTATCATAAGCATCAGCAGATGCAGTGTTGCGTCATGGGGACGAAATTGGGATGAAAATTGCCATTGGGAGCGCGTAAGGTTATAAACTGAAGGCAGTGTTCGGGTGTTCCTCCGTCAGACATTCCTAAGTGAGCCCCTATAAATGCCAAAGCTGGAGGAGCCAGAGAAATTTGCGGTGCTCCCGCGGAAGGTGAACACATGGCAAACGAAATGTACAAGATTTCGCAGCTTAATCGGAGATACTTATGGTACGGAAGCTGGACGCTTCCGATGGTTTGTTTAAAGAGACTGAGACAAGGCAGGGAGAGCGAAATTAGTGACCATGCAAATATCAAGGTAAAATTGCTGTTTTATGGTGTGGATTAGTCGGTTTTTAAATCTTAGCAGTGTAAAGCTGAACTCAGTAGTTTTGGCAAGTGTCGTGTACATATTGTCAGAATTTAAGGTGCAACAAATATCTTGGGACCACTCCAGATAGTTTTAGGACCAGTGGATCGCATTTCAAAACCATCAGCAAAGGTGGGAGCCAAACAGGTTAGTGAATGAATTAATTGTATTACATGGATTACGATAAACGCATTTTCCTTGTAGTCTGGAATGCCGTTTGAATCGTCTACTGAACTTAGCATCTTTATTACAATAGTTTAGTCCCCAGTCGACATTTCATCCGTGCTCAGCAGCGTAGTGGGAAGTCGTATAGGCGTTGATCAGTATTGTGCAGGTGCTTATCTTGTTTGAATGACCAGGGGGTGACTTCTGATTACAACCTGGTCGTTTGAGTGGTCGGTTAGATTTGCACGCTTTCTGGCTCGAATCCCGATTGGCCGACGCACAGATGGCCCTCGTGTTTGACCTCTTTGACTAGTATCCCAGGGATATTTCCTAGAAGTTCAATAATTATTTCTGTCATGTGATGTTTTCCTCTGGCAGTCGGTTCCGGCGGAACCCTTCGGTTTGCAACTTTTTTGTTCACAGGGAAACAGGGATCCGGTTCAGCTCAGTATGATGATCTACTAAAAAGGCGCTGGGCATTTTGCTGCGCATACTGGCCGAAGTAGGGGTCTGGCCCAATATACCCCTTGACCATATTCCGTATCATTTTTTGTTGTGCTCAGCACTACTTACAACTCCTGAATTTTTGGCGCAGTTCTAAATTCAATCCTCTTTCTCCCTTCAATAAACCGGACCGCATTTTGACAAAAAAGGGCGGAAATTAACTGTCCCATTTTTAATCCACGAGTGGCCTTCGCGTAACCCTTGCTCCGTGGCGAAGGACAATGCTCACATTTGGTTGCGAGTGAAGTTATTCTATGGTAACTTAGAGTATCCCCACAATGCGGGAGGCTCTGAAAACCATCGTTTCGAATAAATGATCATTATACTTATTGTATTGCAACTCTCCAGCTTGCAATGCGTACATACTTTAATAACCCAATGAAGAAACTTGCTAGAAGTTTCGAGGAAAAATGAGGCTAAACAGTTAGCATAGCCGAAGGTTGGTAGAGGAGTTTGATCAGGTGGACTGCTAACAAAAATATGAGTAACGAAAAAATCAAGTCCTCTAATGTCTGACAAATGGATGGTCTGCTCTGATATGTGTTCGTTTGGTGAGTTGAAACGAAATTTTAATTTTACACAAAATAGCGATGCAGCGTATATAACTACTTGTCACGGAGACACGTTGAGGTACACGGGCACATCAGTCATCAGTTGTAGAAGTTGAGTAGGGCCATGAAGCCACTTAAAACTAGAGTTGGGTGGCCGTCCTATCATAATCGTCGAAGTACATCCCTTGGGAAATGATTCAATTCCATGTGCCACGCCATAATATTGAAGCGCCAAAAATCGTAAACTAGGACTGCTCTGGCCGTCTGAGTAAAAGCACCGTTTCAGAGGAGAGCACTGGGGATCCGGCGAAGTATGTGGAGAAGGAAAAACAAATCACCCCACATAAGTCAGACAAATTAGGAGAAGAACGAAATTATGAATAGATAGCACACTGTTAAGTCAGAACAACCCGAAAAGATATGACTGAATCCAAGGGACTGTTCACAACACCCAAAATCCTATGGAAATGTTGCAAAGGTACGACAGAATCGTCACGAATAGGAACCGAAATGCGCTAAGTCACGATATCCTGGAGTCACTAAAAGAGGAGAAGCAACGAGATAGGGCGATGCGTTTTTACCTTGGAAACCGACTGTTTTGTATTCACTACTCGGTGACTTAGTCTTCAAGTCGGCGCTGAAGGGCATGGGTTTCGCAAACCC
>SJOL01007257.1:205931-222396 GCA_004794785.1 Opisthorchis felineus
CTGTTTTGTATTCACTACTCGGTGACTTAGTCTTCAAGTCGGCGCTGAAGGGCATGGGTTTCGCAAACCCGAGAATTTGAGACGAATGCCTTAACGACAGCTACCAGAATAGATAGTTTCATCCAGTAGACCAATATTGTTTTCCCAGCTCCCAGCTCATAATGAGCATTACACTCAATACCTCTAAAGTTGGTTTGACGGCGTGCTGGTGCAAAACCTGAACACTGCGACGTTAGCAATCGGCACCCCCTTAGTATAGAACTCTGAAGCTACACCGGAATTATAAGGGTCGGTGGATAGTCAGACTAAAGATTTGCGAAACTTAACGAACTCTCTCTCATAAACCGGATGGGATATTCGATCAATAAAGTAGGGCAAAAAAGAAGAGGGGGTTTCAGATCAAGTGCTCAAATGCCTACAGTATTTGTAACAAATGGTCCTAGCAAAAAGTTTTGATACACGGATGAGAGACTCTTGTGACCAATAAGAAATAGTGGCAACCAGAAACTCATATTCAGAGCGCGTTCCATAAGACCACGACGAATATCAGACAGGTAGACTTGACACTAGGCAGGATGGCTGAATTATGTTACCCGCCTGTCATGAGACGATCAGAAGAAGACACGCACCCTAGTTCTGTCAAATATGCGCAAAATTTGGGTGACAACACGCGTAAGTATCACTCGGCCAATTTATCTCTACGTCTATCGTGGTCCACTCAGGACGACACAGGAAGAAGTCAGGCCATTCGTATGTCGAAACGTTGCTACCGGTGCCCATGGAAGCTCTAAACCAATAGTCTTAGGTGATTTTGAGTCACCAGAAATAGCCCGGAAATTGGCTGTTGATCAAGTGGCAGCTGACGAATACCCGATTAACCAACCCAGCCACCAATGTTTGGGAGTATGGACCCAAAATAAAGGTCACACCTATTAGAACATTCAAATAAAACGTATTGAATTGCTGGAGTACGAAAACACTTTTTCACGAAGTAGGCCGTAACTAGCCACTGGACAATAGGCCATTTCAGACCGACCTTTAGCTTCGCAGCTACATGGAATCTTACCTACGCAAGACTTTCGCAGGATGGAGCGGTATTTAAAAGATGGCCTAGTAGCCATATGTGGTGTGATAAGTGCATGACTAACAAAACAACCGGATAAGATGGGAGGTTACCAAAAATTGTGCAGCATGCATGGTGTTCACTGCATCCCGAATATGTTGTAAGCGGCACATGCATATGCAATGGATGGTGGCTAGGAAAGCATCAAGCAATGCATGACGGCGTTGAGTAAGCAGTGGTTGAGCACGTCAAGCCTTGTGAGAAGTGGAGGGCATTCGAGATTTTCACCAAGCCATGGCTCAGCTTGCCCTACAAAACGATAATGCTCAGCAAGTGTGATTCTGAGCTGAAGCTTGCAACACGAGTCACGAGTCACGAGTTACGGAACGCAAAGTGGTAGGTAGGATGTAAACGAAATTGGCGGTGTGGCCCCTCTATTTGCAGAATGCAGATGTCCCTATTGGACATTTTTAATAAATCTATCTGTCCTGCAGGGGATGTGAAACACTGGTCCTCTGACGAAACAGACCACCTCGAGGACGGCAGATTTTGAAGGAGTAAAAGCCACACAACTCAAAATACAGATCACAGTGTGCGACCCTGCGGACCCAAAGGGCTCCATTATGATATGTTGAGACTCATTGAGGAAATTTAAAGACAGTTTGCGGCCAAAATGCTTGAAGGTAAAAGTATCGCGACCGCTACGACAATATACAATGTTGAATAAAGGGAAACATCGATAAGCTACAGAGCATTTGGTGCAAAAATTTCAACTTTTGAAGACGTCAGAGAGCGTGGTAAGAAGTGAAATTGTCCTTTGTGTAAACAAAAGATTGGTTCAGCTGATCAACGAATAAGTAATAATGGCCAGTATTCCGGGCCAACGGATCTTTTAGATTTCTCATATAGAGTTGACTGGGGAAAATATACTATCCAGATTGGCTCTGGTTTTGCAAACTGGCGCTCCTTCCTCACACGCTGTGAAATTATGAAGCAGTCTATAAGATTATGCACCAGGAACGCGGTCCCCTCAGGCCGCAGTCTTCGAGCATCAGCAGAATGACGGCACTTCGGTGTATCCTACAGAGACCTGCCGACCGTCGTTGTTCCCCACGCGCTTCTGGTAAGTTCACGTGAGGCTTTGGCGGACGACTTCAAAGTGTTGAGCATCTGCTGGCTATTTGACTTGTATATCAGTTGCACCTGGTCGATCAAATTAACGTTCGTATAACACCGCGACGTCCGCAGAGAACCTACCGCCATATCCATCTGAGCCATCTGTTTTTGCAGTTACGAATCAGAACTCTGCTATTTGCTGCGAAGACCCGCAATTGCATTCTACTGCGGTAGCTATTGTGCAGTGGGTTTTCCTTTGGCCGAGTAATGCAGAAAGTAAGCCTCGGGGCAAGCTAACCTGTGGAAACATTTCATGGGTACACTTCGAGTTCGGCGTTAATCAACACATACACAGAAAGCATTACAAGAGCTTCTCTGTTGGTCACTGTCCTGTGAAATTCCAGAACGGTTCAATTAGTCGTTCTGCCTAGCTGTTCGACCGGAATGAAGCAATGGCGAGCGTGAAGAGCTGTACCATACTGTAGCACTTGCAAACTGCTATTTTCCATACTCAATTTCATCTTCTTTCTCCCTATCAATATCGGTCACATTACTGTACAAAAGTTTGTTTTAATGAAATACAACAACAGCCGCCCACTCTTTGCGTTCAACGTGACTTTGGAACTTTTGCTGAGTGAATGTTGTTGTGGCTGTCGGCTGAATAGCATTGGCTGCTACAAACTCTCAACGTGAACAAAAACATAGCTTCAAGCACGGGACTCACCTATTCACATCAGTGGATTACTGTTGCGATCACCGGATGTCTGGGATACCAGGAAGCTGGGGTTTTCTCTTCTCGGTGTGGTGGTTCAACAGAATACGGAACTATGGAATTTCCTCTTGTGAACTGTGAGTCAAGATTTCCTTGGATATTTCTCCTTGTGACATTATATTTGACTTACATTAGTAATTTGTTCTGTTCAATAGAGACCCCATAGGGCCGTTAACCACTACATAATTGGTGAGCCCGCGTTATTTTGCTTTGTCCTATTTTTTCGGTAGCTCATACTTCCTATAGCTCACTTACTTGGTCCAGTACCTCACTCGTTCGGCCATGTCTAATGAGGACGAACTCAAAACTGACTTGGTTGAATACGCCGTTCATATCAAACTCCCAGCTTTTGGAGTCAATAACCCTAGAGTGTGGTTCATGCAACTGGAATGCTACTTCCACTTCCGCCACATTTCCTCACAACAGACAATGTTTTCGAACGTGGTTTCCCAGCTTCCTACTGAGGTTGCTGCAGGGGCTATTGAATTGATTGGTCCCACGCCAATATCGAATAAATACAACACTCTTAAGGCAGCCAGAATTAAACGGGCAGCAACATCTGATGAAGCGAATCTCCAGAATTTGTTTTCAGGAGCTGAACTGCGACACATGCAAAGCCTGGTCTGCGGCAAGTCTTTCGACGACTCGATTTGAAAGCAACTGTGGATGCAGTGTCTTTCATTTAATACAGACCAAATACTAGCTACTCAGTCCGATGTCCCTCTATCGTCACTCGCAGAGACCGCATATAAAATTCACGAATGCTTCTCAGACCGTTTAATCGCTTCAACCTCACAACAACATACTCAGTCCCGCAACAACGCTGTTGTAACACACCTCGATCGAATGCAATCGCAAATCGACCAGCTCGCCGCCACTGTTAACACGGTAGTTACCACATGGAAGCGGACTACCATGTCGCACAAGTCCCGCTCAGTTTCCCGTGAACCGCGCTCCCGATCACGGAATCCTAGCCGTTTCTGTTATTACCACACGAAGTTCAAAGACAAGGCTTTACGTTGTACACCTCCGTGTGCCTATGTCTCGCTTGACCAGGGAAACCCACTGGTCAGTCAGTGGCGACGACAGCTGCTACTGGCCAGTCATCTAGTCGCTTTTACTACGTTATGGATCGTACCACCGGAATGCGATTCCTCGTCGACACCGGTGCACAACTAAGCGTTATTCCTGCCGGAACCTTTAAACGCCATTCTTCTCACCCGCTGACGACATTACAGGCGGCTAACGGCACTCGCATAGCTACCTTCGGTCATAAGTCACCGACGCTTGACCTTGGTCTTCGCCGTGCACTTCCCTGGATTTTCACTGTCACTGACGTCCAAGTCCCATTCATCGGTGCGGATTTTCTTACCAACTTCTCCCTAGCCGTCGATATTAAACGGCAGCAGCTTATGGATTCTTTAACGTCATCCGTTCGTTCCATCAATCCAGGTCGACGCCTCATCATACTCACTCGGTATCCACGTCGCCCACATTTCTAATATTCCGGTTTTTAACGATTTAGTTAAAAAATTCCCCAGTTTGCTTGAGCCGTCCTCTTCGGTCTCCAGTGTGCCACATTCAGTCGAGCACCACATTACAACCACCTGTCCTCCACTTCATTCTCGTCCTCGACGATTACACTCTGACAAGCTGCGTATCACCAAATCCGAGTTGGACCACATGCTGCAACTCGGGATTATTCGGCCTTCAAATTCATTGTGGGCTTCTCCTGTACATTTGGCCAGTAGAAAATCCGCTGGTGACTGGCGACCGTGCAGCAACTACCGAGCGCTTAACTGCCGTACCGTCCCTGACCGTCACCCAATACCACATATCCACGATTTTGCACTGCAATTGCAGGGCAGAACTGTTTTCTCCAAAATCGACATTGTCCGTGCGTATTACCATATACCAGTTGCCCCCGACGGCATTCCAAAAACAGCGATTACTACACCGTTCGGCCTGTTCGAATTCACACACATGTCTTTCAGTCTGCGGAACTCCGCCCAAACGTTTCAACGCTTCATAGATCAGATACTGCGTGGTTAAGACCACGTGTTTGTCTACATTGACGACGTGTTGGTTGCAAGCAAAAAGACTGAAGAACACAAATTACACATGCAAGCTGTCTTCGAAAGTTTCCAACAATATGGTTTCCCGATTAACTCAGACAAGTGTGTTTTCGCAGCAGACCAGCTTGATTTCCTCGACCATCGTATCAACCCCGAAGGGATCTGGCCGCTGCCAGATAAAACCACTGCCATTTCGGACTATCCCCTACCTCAATCAGCCCGAAGCCTTCGTCGATTTTTGGGTATGGTCAACTACTACGGCAGATTCATCCCACGTTGCTCAGAGATCCTAGCATCGCTAACCGACTTGCTCAAAGCAAACACCAAACAGTTGTAATTCACTGACGAAACCATCACCGCTTTCAACTCTATCAAAGCAGCCTTTTTGAAAGTCACCAACTTGGGCCATTTGAATCCCAGTTCTGATTGTCACCTTATATTAAAAACGGACGCATCACAGACCGCTGTTGGTGTAATAATTCCACAGGTGGTCAACAAAAACACTCAAACTCTGTTTCGTTTCTTGCAAACTGCAACCCGAACAAACGCGCTACAGCACCTTTATTAGAGAGCTCCTAGTCATCTACTTAGCTGTCAAACATTTTCGACACATTCTCGAGGGAAGAAAATTCACCATTTATACGAACGACAAACCTCTCGTTTTTGCCTTGAGAACATCTCTAGACAAACACTCACCGAGGGAGAACCGACATCTGGTTACATTTCGCAGTTCACAACTGACAAGCTACGTCAAAGCTTTGGACAATGTTGTTGCGGACGTCCTCTCCCGCATTGAGGTAAACTATATCGCAGCGACTTCTGTTTATCTACAAGCCATCGCCTTCGCTCAGCAATCGGAGCCCGAATTTCCGAACTTTCATATCCTTACGTCCCTAAAATTCGTCAAATTACCGCTTCTTTACTCTGACAGTCTTATCGCTTTTGACATATCCACAGGACGCCCAAGGCCTTCTGTTCCGTATTTGACCACTTTCACGCACTCTCTCCTCCGAGCATACGGGCGACTGCCAAACTCGTGTCACAAAGATACGTTTGGCAAAACATGCAAAAGGAGATTCGCACTTGGGCTAAGCAGTGTCTCGATTGTCAGAAGAGCAAGATTCACCGACATACCATATCTCCAACTGGTGTATTTCAGCTGCCTGACTCGCGCTTTCGAAATGTCCACATCGACCTTGTTGTACCGTTGCCACCGTCCAGAGGTTTCGCGCATATCCTCACTTGTGTCGACCGTTTCACACGCTGGCCCATGGCCATTCCGATCAACGACACGTCTGCCGAAAATGTTGCTAGAGCCTTCGTCGACAACTGGATTGCCATATTCGGCGTACCCGCTACCATTACCACTGACCGAGGCCCACAATTCACATCAAAACTTTTTCACGACCTTAAACGGTTACTAGGTACGGATCACTTCCGAACCACCGCGTACCATCCGGTTACCAACGGCCTGCTCGAACGCTTCCATCGACAACTCAAGGCATCGCTGATCGGCTCCTCTAGCACACACTAGTCGGAGCGTCTCCCGCTCATTCTTCTCAGTGTACGCAATACTGTTAAAGAAGACTTGGGTTGCACAGACTCCGAACTCGTCTTCGGCACTACTTTACACCCGGCGGTTGAAATGAACGTCGACTCTGCAACCACTAGTGAAACGGATCCTAATTCCTACGCTTCCCGGCTTCACCAATACATGCGTGAGATCAGCCTTTCACCGACTCAACAAAACTCCAAGCCCACCCAGGTACATCCTGATCTTGCTATATGCGAATTTGTTTTTGTGCGCGTCCATGCGGCCAGAAAGCCCTTACAACCACCATACGAAGAACCTTTCAGATTGATTTCTCGAAAAGGTAAATCTTTCGTCATTGATCGTAACGGCCGCAAAGACTCAGTTAGCATCGTTCAGTTGAAGGTTGCTCGCGTGCACATACAGCCAGCCACCGATGATGAGCACTGGACGACCCCCTCCGTTACACAGTCACGTGGTCTTACGAACCCTCCTTCGACCAACACAGCGCACACACCCTCACTTGCAAGGTCTGGTCCACAGCACAAGCTTCCTGTTCGTTTCAACGACCAACTATTGGGGCACATTTCGTTTTTGAGCGTCATGCTCGCCCATTTGACGCTTTAGGGGGGAGTTCTGTAGCACTTGTAAACTGCCATTTTCCACACTCAATTTCATCTTCTTTCTCCCAATCAATATCGGTCACATCACTGTACAAAAGTTTGTTTTAGTGAAATACAGCAACAACCGCTCGCTTTATGCTTTCAAAGTGACTTTGGAACTTTTGCTGAGTGAATGTTGTTGCGGCTGTCGGCTGAATGGCATTGGCTGCTACAAACTCTCAACATGAACAAAAATTTAGCTTCAAGCACGGAACTCACCTATTCACATCAGTGGATTACTGTTGCGATCACCGGATGTCTGGAATACCAGGAAGCTGGGGTTTTCTCTTCTCGGTGTGGTGGTTCAACAGAATACGGAACTATGGAATTTCCTCTTGTGAACTGTGAGTCAAGATTTCCTTGGATATTTCTCCTTAACGGACATGTTTTCGGCAAGGTCTTTTCCAGTCATACAGTTTCAAAGGTTAAGAGATCTATATTTAACATATTTGAATGAGCATGTTTTACATGAACAGGAAATGGAATGAGAGACGACATTGTCCACCTATCAAAGAACAACTAGTTCAGGTTACCAATAGGGTGACTTGAGCTTGTCAGTGCGGGTAGTGCTGTGGTTTTGTTCAGCACAGGGTGTAAGAGTGGGGGGTGGTGAGCTGGAAAATGGCAAGCACAACACACGAACAAAGCTTTTTTGCCGACAAAGGACCGGGTCGCGATGTTGTGTGGCGATAGCTTCAGCCACTGCTATTTTGCGTGGCTGTACTGATCTGGGTTGATTATCTGGCGCCTTGCAAACAATGCGAAAGCTCTGGCTGGGTATCACTTTGTGTGCCATGCCTGCTAGGTGTTGTTCTGCTGAGCTGGTTATCGTCCCTCAAGTTCCAGAAGCTAGCCAGGGTGGATTGTGTTCCTTCATTCTTTGGCTGAGTTGACTAGTCGTGCGTCCGATGAACTCCACTGCACAGCAGCAAGAGAATGAGTACGCTAACATATTTCAGGCATGGAGAGGCACTCTATCTTTGAAATTAAAGGAGCACAGATGATTGCTTGTGAACCAGGTTCGGAGTGTTGCAGCCAGGAAAACTGTTTAAACTGGTAGAAGATCTTCTTTTCAGTAGGTCGGCCGGTATATCTCCCTTAAGCGGGAACTTGATGTAAACGGGTTTTCCTCCAACATTGGCGGTGACGGTGTTGGCTTCTCCCCTGCTCAAATGCTTTATAATAAACATGTCGGGGAACCCGTTGTCTTTCAGGACGTTGGTAAGAGTTGGGGTTTCTTGTTCTGGCGCGTCATCAGAGCATATTTTCTTCGCTCTGTTAGTTAAGCTATGTATCAGGTTCCGTTTCTGCTTTAGTGACACGAGGCTGCTAAAGTTGATGTATTGCCCGGACCAAGTAGGTTTTTGGTATACCAATCGTTTCAGTGTACCATCGTGACGTCGTTTGGAATATTTCTCCTTGTGACATTATATCTGACTTACATTAGCAACTTGTTCTGTTCACTAGAGACTCCATAGGGTCGTTAACCACTACAATAATCCGGTAAAATTCCACCAACGCCGACAAGATCAACTTGTTTTCAGTTGCCGTAGTTCAAAGCCACTGAAGGTTCGTCTGATGTCCACAACTACAGTGGACTAGAGGAATTTTCAGCCAGTTGCTGTTATAGTCGAGTACAACCAAGAAATTTTGTTCAACTGGACCAGCATAACCGACACTGTTCCGGTTCGATGGTTCAATCGCTTATGAACAGGCTAGTTTTGCGATTGGGTTAAAATATTAAGGACATTACATGCAAGATTTAGAGATATGATGCATCTGGGTGTCTATTAGAAGCTGGTATAAACAAATCCCAGCAAGGGGACTCAGTCTGTTTGTTCTCGAATGAACCTGGTGAGACTTCTACAGTAAGGATTGCTGCAGCCCCATTAGAATGACAGTGGTTTTTGGGACAAAACGCACCCGTCGGCTAGTAATTGTCCTTCAAGTCGGTTGAAGTGAGGTAACATGCGTTGTTGCAAACAGTTAATTGGCAGTCACAACAACGTTATTTGATTATCTACTTCGGTAGGAGGTATAAGTTGGTGGCCTGAGGAAACTTGCCAGCTGTAACCTGGGGCTGCAAAGTGTTTTCGGCCTCAAGCGGTTCACTTCTGCTTCCAAGATAGCTGTTGCGTCATCAGTGCATCAGCCCACCTGAGACTTGCGGCTGGCCATAATCATTCTTCAGCTTGTATTTCAGAGGTAGGGTAGCCAACTGCGAAAGACTGTTAGCAGTGTACTCCGGAATTCCTTACATTGAATTAAGCAAGTAAGGATCGGCCTGTGCTCGTTCTTTATGGGGAACTGATTTAGAAATGAAGTGATTTAGAAGTCTTTGGTAATTTTTTATTGAGTAACAAGGGTCTTGATTGGCGCGAAAGCGCAGAGGTCAAGTTTGGAATAACTAAGTCGTTGAGAAGTGTTGTGTGCCATTTGGCAATGTGGACAGAATGGTCTTCGGCTGCAGTGACGATGCTGTCGGCGATTGCGCAATAGAGGTAGCTCGGATCAACCCATAACACCCCCGGACCACCTGCGACATGCCCATTGCCACAACCAAGATGCTGGACCAACAGAGTCAGGAAATAGTTGTAAAACCTGCTTGACCTGAGGCGACAGCCTTACGCAGGCAGGTCAAAGGTTGTCAGAAAGGTCAGGTTCCTGAAAACAACTTCAGAGTGCCCGAGGTTTACTGGGAACCGCCAGCTCCACCAAAATTATTTCAGAAAGGCCGCCTTGTCTCCTAGCCAGAAATGTTTGTTGCCGAATGCACATGCAAGCAACCGGTCGGCGACGACCGGCGTTGCTCGAGTGCCCAGACACGTCGTGGGGTCGCTGCCAACGAGTTGCTGAACGCCGACTGGGTCGCCTTGATCCAGGTTAAAAAAGAGCTGTGGATACCGCAACGCTCTCTGTGGTTTTCGCTTGTCTGCTTGCAATGAAGCTGTTGTTCATTTGTTGGGCAAGCAGTTTACGGCACTCAGGCTCTGGATCCGGGGTTCGCATTCAAGCACAAAATCCCACAGCCCCTCAATACTTAGGCTCCTTCGTTCTACTTTTCGCACTCTCCCTCTTATTAGTAAAACCCAACACGTCCCTACGCAATCTATGAGGGCCTTGTAGTGGAGGAGTGAGTTCTTGTATCAAACTTGGGAATCCGCCAATGTCCTAAGATGGTGGAAACCGTCGCTTCGTGTGCGAGAATTGTGCTTCCATGGTCTTTTGTGTGTAAGGCCTAGTGATCTGAGAAATTTACCCCAGCATTCCACATCATCTTCAGGATGACCAATCGACTTGAAGGAATGCAAACTACAACGTAACAAAGATCACGAACGGACCAATAAATTTGCGGAAAACGCTGTCACCCAACTAGCCAATCACGCTAGGAGAAAACAGATAGTTTTTAAATGCTATATAAACGCACGCAGGCAAACAGGAGGTACCCACCCAACTGCGCACCGATGATGTCTCCTCGTATGGTGACGAAACGTTTGCAAGTCAATCGCCAAGCTCGGCGAGCAGATCAACATCCACCTGATCAACAACCAATAAACTCACCCGAGCTACCAAGATTTCAACACGTTACCAGATAGCATTGTTTCAGTGATCCGAACGGCCTATTTGAACTTAACCTGGAAAACATTGCTGAGGTTACGTAGCCTTGGACAGTCGAGTTTATGGCAAGGGTCACGTGGAGCGTAACTAAGGATGATGATATGGGGAAATTCACATTACGGATAAAGGGTGGGCTGAATTTCAGGATCACGGTGTGCAGTGAGGCTACATAGACTCACTGGTGTCGTTGCTGAATCGCAGTTGGGTGTAAAAGTTTCTTGGTAGAGCGAGTTAATGCTGACGCACAGGATGGAATGCAAACTAAATAAAATCATCGACTTTGTAGAAGGGCATACCGAAACTGCATCAAGATGTTTAAATCCGAAGGGGGGTTCACTGGATAAGAACGAACCCGTCCCGGAGGCCGTTGGGGCCAGGTAAACAGTTCGTTCGTATTCGCAGCTAGGGTTCTGAAAGGGCCAGAAACGACAGTCCAGAGAATGCATTTGTGAATGTGCCATCAGACTGGGTATGGCAGTGCCGTGCTATCACTGCACTGACGTACTTCGTTTTCTGGACAGCCCCGTATCGGACCTCATGGTTGAGGTGACCAGACCGAGGGTGTGCGGTCCTGCTTGCAGCTGGATTTTGGGTTAGCCAAGGGGATCCATGCAAATAGAACAACCTGATGTGGGATTACATGTCATTTTTGTTCAGTTTGAGTTCGGCCTAGTTGGCATGGGCAATCACTGGGCGGGTTGGACAGGGATCTGTGGTGGTCCCTAGCTCTCTGAGGGTCACATCAGAAGGACTCCGCTGTGCAGAGAAGTGGCGTGATACGGGGCAGTATGCTAACAAAGGCGGATGAAAATAGAACTTTCTGTATGATGAAGAAGGACGAGTCTAAGTGGAAGTTGCTACATGACCTGAATGGTACCATAATTTGGGAGGGGACCTAATGTAAATGTATGGGCCACCAGTTCCCGAAGCACTGCTGTCAGCTTCAGTCAACAAGTGATGCATGGTGAAAAATTCTGTGAGCTCTAGCTTTGAGTGCTAATAGTCAGGAATTAGAAATTTTATCATATTTTTATTAATTTATCTTTTGTTTGTGTGTGACCATCCCCAGGGCAACTGAGAATCCGGGTCGTCACCATCAAGTCAAATTTGGAGGTAGCCAATCCCACATTAGTGTGCGAGTTTTGTCGTTGAAATTTGTACCGGATGACAACTCTGCAGATCTAGCACCTGACTGCGATTTGTTGGCAGAGACGTGCCACAAGGTGGGTCACCATGCAACGGGTGTCACTAACCTCAGAGTCGAAGCAAACTACAGAAACCACCAACCACCAGAAACCAGGTGTTGATCGCATAACCCTATTTTATTGACAATATCAGTTCCACGAGTTTGGCTTGCTTAGATTAGGGAGAGTTGAAACTCTAGTTCTTCTACCCACAGAATGTCAAGTTGCTCGTATGATGGTCCCAAACAGCCTCCATAATCCTAAAACGTGTACTTTGTTACAGACAATACGAGTGTTCACGCTTCAGCATGCCAGGCCTTGCCTTCCAAGCGATCATCCAATGTTATATCTAGTTTTTCACCCTGTTCAGTATGCCAGGTTGTATTTGTGTTAAAGGATGTCCTACTTTTTTCGCATAGCTAATCGACTTGCTGCACTTAGGATGGAGAGTAATGAACAAAAGTGCAGCCCACAGTCACCAAGGCAACGGGCCTGCTAAACGGCATTCTTTGGGAGACTTTTCTATGGCCCTGAAGCCAGCAATTATACAGTGGCTGTACCAGATGCACCTCATTGAATGTGATGTCTTCTCTAAACATAATATGACAAAAAGACAATGTGCCGTCAGTACGCATCTGGCACCCCGTTTCTATGTTGGCTTGCAACAATTACTCCCTTCCCGGTGAAACATGGAGCTCGGATTCCCGACAACAGACCGCCTGTTGACGAAGTGGAACGTCATCGACGTATGCTTACGTATGAGTTCAAGATGAGGGACACAAACCGTGCCATGGCACCAGTGGGCTCCACAACTATTTCCAGATTACTTACAATGCATGAAATCCAGCCCAATGGACCGCTCAAAAGAGAACCATTCTCAAGACACCAGTTGGCGAGAGACGGCTCCAGTCTACCACTTAGCGTGTGCAGCCACATGCGAACTGCGCTACCTTTCAACGGCAGCACACCCTAGGTTTCGGCTCGAAGTGAACGCCGTGGTAGTGGAACGGCCTTATTCCTCACATTTCAGACGTTTTACAAACCCGTTCTTCTCTGTTTCAGCATCCGTACTGGTTTTTCAAAACGAATAAAACCTTTTTTTGAAAAAGTTTGGTCTTCTCAATAAATTAAAAGGCCGGTTTCTGTTAGATAACGTTCCAGATTAAAGCACGCCCCACGCTTTCTCGCCCAATTGGCCGGACATGGCCTCCAAATAAGAAAAGCCCATAAGGATGGTCACCAGCTGAGACTGGTCTGCTAAAGAAACCCTTCCTGGCCCCACTTCGTGTTTCGGACTTTGATATCAAGTCCTAGAGTCAATGTCAAAGACAGTCTTCAATTCATGAATTGTCTCGGGGGTCAGAAATGTGATTCAGTATCACAAGGTTATTGTGAACCCGAACCGGGACGCACACCGACAATTTCTCTGGAACCGTAATTTGAAAGAAAAATCGTTTACATGAAGTTTTAGCATTTGATGGCATTTATTCGAACCTTCAAAAAACCCACATGGGGCCCTACTTTTGTTGGAAGTTGTTTAAGCACACTCTAGGTCCACTATGGTCGCGGAATTCATAGTTTAATGGCTGGTAATGGTTTCGCATGTAGTCTCCGTGAAGACGGTAGGAAATTTTGTGGTAATGTAATTTTCTCCACGTGTTTTCTTCTTTATTGGATTTGAAAACAGTCTCAAGACCACATGAGCAATGATTACATCCTCACTGTCTGCGCAAACACAAAATGGAGCACCATTCGGGACCCCTATGGGAAAACGTTTTTGTCGTTGTGACAGGAATTTCGTCACAGCTAGTCAGTTTTTGTTTTCTAACGATGGTTAACACGCGCTATATCGGGTTCGCTGCATGGATTTATCTTCACCGGTATCCTGACCCTTTGATTGTGCCATTGGAAGAATTGGTGGATATGTGGGCAGAACAAGCAGACAGCACAATAGAGTGACCGGTGTTTTTAAGTTCTGGCACAAATTCAACGGAATGGGGTGGTGTTGTTGGCACATGTAACACGCTTAGTCGGGAAATATTAGAGATATACTTAACTGCGGGCATGCCATTAGACTGGGTATGGCAGTCGCTCTCCTGCCATCGGACGTCGCACTTGGGTTCGTGGAGAGCCCCGTACATGAACCACTTGGGTGATTCAGTTGAAGTTGTCTTTGTAGTTAGGATTGGTTACTGAATCAAGACAAATTAAGACCAGCACGGATCAAGGATATTCTTGGGTCCATCGACGGTGCATGGCGGTTCACTTCTGTCATTTAAATGAGGCAATAACATAGCCGCGTCTACACTGGGGACATAAAATAAGAAGGAGCGTCACAATGTCTACTAGACGACACTATCGTATGAGTTAGATAAGAAATAGCAGGCAGCCAAAAGTGGTCACAATTTCGAACTACTGCAGTGAGGCAACACTGTCCGAGTTCGAAAACGGTAATCGATATTCAGGTGCAGGCAATAGGTATGCGGTCGATGCGAAAGGGTATGAGCTTATGTGCTTATGGGGAAAGTGCATTGTCTAAATCGTGCGCAGATAAGGTAGCTTGGAGCGTGCAAGGAGAAGAGATCAAAGGAAAACGTGAGATATCTGGTGTTGGACGATGAGTTGTCCTCAGAATGGCGCAATTACAGCCTAAAAAACGAGTTGTAAAGCAATTTGCCTCTGTGGCGTCATACCGCGTGCAGTTAGCGAGTCTTTGCAAGTATTTTTCGCCCTGCTATCGACGGATTTTGGGATTCATAGAGGATTTCCCGGGGTAAATGCTACAGCCACGGCGAGCTCAGTCCAGCGGCAAAAATATCCGATAAATGTTGCTTCCATTTTAGTTTTCTCTTTTCTTTATTGCAGAAGACGGTGCAGGAGGTTCAGCATACGGTGGAAATATTTTTGGGAGAGGGAATACACTTAAAGTAAGGGGTTTCAACCGTACACTCTTTCGCATCGCCGGGGAAAAGAGGTGGGGCGGACATGGTACGAAAGATGTGGAGAGTCCCCCAAAAGCTTCCATGCACAAAGCGTTTTCCGTCAGGGACGCACAACCTTTCCATCCCGATTTAATTTCGTGATCGATAAGATAATGAGACGTACCATAAAAGGTCCTTTGAACCCCGGTGTTCCAATAGTCTATGACAAAAACTTTGTCGATCTGGAAGATCCAGACAAAATCGTTTTTATCTCTAAAGAGAAGGAGAAGACGCATGTGTTTTTGAATGAATTGAGCAAAGTCATGCCGTTATTGGTATGCACTTCACGCCCACAAATTGTGAGATCATGCTTTTTGACATGCAGTCACTAAACACGCCACTTACAGTCCAAGGAGAAGCGCATGAATTTGTGCAGCATTTCATGTAAGTTTGAATTTGTATTGTTTCTGACTGTAGTTCAACAAATGAAGCCAGTGCGTGAATCCGCAAGGTTTGGGTCGCGTCTGCTAATTTGAGACACCTATGGCGTCAAAGCAGTAGATCCCTGAGTTTCAAAAGACGGATGCAAAGGCTACAATATGGGCTGTTTTGTTGTATGGCTATGAGACTTGGCCTGTATGAACAGCGGAACTGAGACATCTTTGGAGCTTCAGCAGCAGTTGCCTCAGAACCATAGCTCGTGTGGGTCGGTGTCGGGGAATCCGTAACGGGACAGTTAGAAAGCGAGTTTTTGGTTGTGCACCAGGAACTTCCAATTTCAGCTTCAGAAGATGCGTTGGTTGGGCCAAAAGGGCCAATCAGGTAGGACATATGTGGATGAGCAGGCTAGGCACACTGAAAAATGTATTATGGGAAGTTAGGGTTCATCGACCACTTAGAGGACAAAAGTGGGAATGGTGGCAATGCGGCAGTGTATGTTACTTGAATGTGGGTTGAAACATGTTTGGTTATGGACAAAAGGAAATAGTGAAATTGCAGTCCCCAGCTGGATCATCGTGATTATCAGAGGCAGTTATATCGCATCAGCTGTGGCTCTCCTAGTAGCTCACCTAATCGGGTACCGTAGAAATGATTTTGGAGGTGAAGTTTGGTTGCAATACTTCGGCATACACGATGAGTTGGATGAGGCCCAAACCTATATGACAGACAGAAAAGGGCCCCCAAATAGCCTAAAAAAGCAAGCAGCTTCGAACATGTTATGTGCATGTGAAATGTGGAAGTTTTTTATATATAACAGGATGCTGAAGATCACAAAAGTGCCGGTTTACAAACGCAAGCACGTTAGCTAATCGGTTTTCCAGAAAGGAGCCCCTAGTTGGTGAGACTGCTACTGCGATGGATTATGGGATGGTTACAAGTTATGATCAGGACGACGAAGGTGTCGATTTTATTAAGCTAGATGGTGTCAGCATCGAGAAGCAGAAGTGGAGTGAGGTTGCAATTTAGTGCTGTAAGTGAGCGGATTTGACTCCAAGTACCAGCTCACTTATTAGCTCTTCGCT
>SJOL01007257.1:256450-281781 GCA_004794785.1 Opisthorchis felineus
GCATATAAGCAAGAGCTGCTTGTTGTCCTGCTTGGTGCAGTGTGTGAACACTAAAGGCAGCTATGTAGACCTGCTTTCGGGGGTTGGAAAAAGATTTCGAGGTGCTTAGGGCTGTTAGTGAATCCGGACATACAGAAGACGCAGCTGAGCATGATGCACGGCGAACAAAGCGGTCAGTGCTAGTGTTGGGACCCGCACAGAGGTTAGTCAAATTGAAGTGGGGTAGGTTAGAAGAGGGAATACGTGAAAGTATAAGAAGGGAGGCGCCAGCAATAGCATGTTTTCCCTTACCTGCGCTGCTGAATACAGCGAGTAAGATGACCCGGCTGGTGACACCACGCAGCGGCCGATGTGGCATGATATTTGCAGTCTGATGTTCATGGCTGTATGCAGGCTGCGGGTACTGTCAGGGCGCCCATACCTAGACAGAACGATGATGAGGGTCTTCATTCAAGGCCTTTGGTTCTAAAGCCTCATCGCAAAGCAGCGAGTTGGTGCCAACATGCCACTACAATAGTACAAGTTTCATATGGAACTAGCCGCCATGTCAACTTAGAGAACCAGGAGACTCTGTTCGCCACACTTCTATCCAGTGACCAATCTGGTATTGGGAATTTGCGGGTATCACAGTGAGACCCTTCAGTATCGCCCACAGGGTTATGGAGGCCCGCAAATCACCGTACCACGAGAATGTTTATTCTCCTTGCAGCAGCCAAATTATCATCCACGGAGACGAGTGTTGTCCTTCGTGCCTTGTTGCAACTGCGAGGTGGATAACTCGTGACTTAGCAATAGGGTGCGAAACGACTAAGTAGGGGTTTTGGTGTTGGTGCGGTGCGCCCTCCAGGATTGGGTTTCCGCGACCCTCCTTGCACTTGGCTAGAGACGTTGCAATTAGTAATGGCTAATCGAAGTTAGTAGCGTTCTTGCTGTGTTTTCCTCCAGGTTGTTTGGTTAAGTGGCTGAAGTTGCCACCTGGGAATGCTTGTGGAAGACCAGCACCGGCTCCCTTAGCCACACTGCTTTTCCTTTTTTCCACTTTGGGGATTTATATATAACTGAATAAGCCTTGTGATCAGACTGCAGTGAAGCATCAGTGTCAACGCTGATGTTGTTGTCTCTCTGCCGCAATCTGCCGACTCCAGGTTATCCGGCGTGTTAAATACCATATTGCGCCCCCGTACTGCAGCTAGAAATGACTCAATGGTTGTAAAACGAAACTGCTGCACGAAGTGCTTTTGGTTGGAACCCAGCTCTGGTTTCTCGATTGCTCATCTCTAGGAATTGGGTAGCGTAGCAGTAGCTCATCTTAGGCTTTCTTCTATTTGACTGGCAGCTGTGCATCTAAAGCGTACCACAGCTGAACAGCTACTGCGGATAACGGTGAGTTGAGCACGCCGGGCGACGGATGTTTTGGCCACTTTCCACTTAGGTTATGCTTAGCGTTTCCGACGTGAGAATGCGTGCGCGCAGTTCGTGTCAAGAAAGTCACACCACCTCTTTACAACCGTTTACTGGACTTCCAGAAATATATGACTTACATAGTCGTGGTCAGTAAAAACAGACACCAGTAGCCCCTCCCAATTCTTGCTCTATATTTTACTATCTTTTCTCTATTTGTAGGTTCCTCACTAATTTTTATACTAAACCAGCCACTTGGTGTAAGAATGGCAGAAACCAAAAACGCTGCATCCATCCCTAGGGCCCCGGAGGATAAGGCGTCAAAGAGTCGCAAAAAGAAGTCGAAAGTCATTGGTTAGCCTTCCTAATGATATTAGTTTCATTTTCTTCACCAGAACTAGCCCTTCGTGATTTGCCACAGGATGCAACTCTCGAAGACAAGTTCGATCTGATCTGCCAAAAATATCAAGACATATTGCACGAGGAGAAGGAGGCGAATACGAAAATAAAGCAGTACGAGCAAGCTGCGCACTCGGTAAGTCAGAATGCAGGCATGCCATCCGTACAATCAACGGTAATTGGCCCACTCACGGCCTCCTTTACTCAAGTTGAGCAAATAACAGTTGTTTGAAACCTTTATTTCCCTTCTGCATGGGTTTATTTGGGACAGCGTTTTTTGAAATGGCTCGATACCGTCCATCCGGAGCGATGTAAGGCTTGGAGGTGGGGGGGGGGGAGGCGGATAACGGAAAAGAGGGACGACGGGGATATCCTTTCCGTTGCAAATGTTCGAATGTAATCGATGAGTTCAGTCCGTTCGTCGGCAGACCAAAGGGCGCTGGCATGCGCATACTGTCTATGTACAACTATAACAACATCGAACAAGTCACAGCTTACCTTAGAAAATGTTACCTGCGCAATCCTTGATTACCACTACAGGTTGCACTGCATATCCGTAAACCCAAACAGCCTGTGCCCATTTCCTCCAAGCAATTGTTTACTGTCACCAAATTGCTTTGCTTGAATGCAGCCGTATTCGCGTCTGCGACTATGTTTCAAGCGTTTAATATAACTATGGTCATGCACAACCGAACAATGCACGTATTATGGGGACCGAGAAAATCCTGACCAAGTTTATCCTTGGGCTTCTATTCAGACGCAGAACCAGTTATCAGCATATCCCCTTTTCGACACGCCACAGAATCGCACGAGAAAGACGGAGCATTTACGAGCGGCATTCAAATGTATATTTGCGGATTGTTACGCAGAAGATGGGGAGGGGGCACTAGTATGGGATTCTCTGTAAAAATAGCGAAACATGTGTAAACCATACAGAAAAGCGTCAGCATGATGGAGAAATGAAGAGTTGCATATGAGTTTAGGCACATAGGAGGATTTGGGCTTGGGCAACCTGGCAGTATCCCAGCCCTTGTGGTTCCTTCGGGTAGCATGGCAGCTAGGCACCGAAAGGGTGTTACAGCTGAACGATTATCTTTTATCTTATTTACATAATTGTGGCAGGGGCTTTCTGGGGGTGGGTAGTTCTGAAAAAGAATGAAGAAATAACCAGTTCGTTTCAGTAGTGGGAGATGGGTGGATCTCTCTGACAAGATCCTTTTTACATCCTTTACGTGGTGAACTGCGAAACTGTCTTCCCATGTGCCCCTTGTACACCCAAACCCCTTTGCCTACAGAAACTTCATAGCCCCGTATTTGGCTCGACTCAGGACTTCATCTCTGTCTCGTAGGTATGACTTTTGAAGATACTATATGTATGAGTCGGTTTGGCTTAAAGTCTTTATGGATTTATGAGCATGCGGCCCTACCTACGGCCAACAATATGAGCGCAGGAGCTATCCATATCCCCGTCCTTTACTGAACCCTTTGTGTTGTTTGTTGACTTCGCTTCCTCTACAGTACGATCTAACATCGATGCTTTCACTGACGATGCCACTGTCTACCAATGTGTATCCTATCTATCCAAGCGCCCTGCTTCTCTTCGGATTTTAGAAGACCGCATTGAGACGATCAGTACCGTGAACGGTGATGCCATAAGAAATGTGATTGGGTGTTTGCAGACGCCGCGACGTTTAATCCTTTCAAATTCTTTCATACTTCCTTTATACTTCTCCAGCTCTCCAGGATTTTATCGGCCGAGAATATTTCCCTTCTTTTTCTCTCACTGTTCTAGGTTTAAATTTCGGTGACAATCTCTTTTGTCCCGCCTACGCCAACCTGATGGCTACAAGTGCATCCAGGGTGGTAGATTTCCTTTTCCGTGTCCACAGGTGTTTTACTGCCTCTAAATTATTCTCCTCCGTGAATCTAAAATTCTCCCCACTCTTGATTACGGCTATCACGTATGGGATGACCTGTCCACCGTCTTAGGCCATATCCGAAGAAGAACTATCCACCTCAACTACTTCGTCCTTTATTGATAGCCGCCAACCTCAGATCGTCGGGGTGTAGTATCCCTTCCTCCGTTGTAGCATCACTGCCGCGGCAACTGTTCCTCAGAGCTTTCTTCAGCTGTGATGCTCCCACCAACTTCCAACCATTCCGTTCACTCAAGTTACCTTGTCCTCTGTCGGACGGACCTCTTCGTTTTCCGGCGAAAGCTCCAGCAAAACTACTCACCTGTTACTTCGCTGAGTGAATAAACGAAGTGAGCTGCGTCCAACTTAAAACTGACTACCATTTCGCGAAATACCTCATTTGCACAACAGTCTGGTTGTAATGAGAGACTCAGCCGAATCCAAGCTGGTGCTCTCATCTATGATATTCTTCAGCTGACTGGGCTGCACAAAGCTGCCTCATGTTTCAGTTGGTACTATGCTCGAGGTGTCGCTGTATGTTTTTTTAAGGAACACTACTCCTAAGGTTGCTCAAAACTCTTCAGTAGCCGATGACAGGTTTTGCCCTCCTTGAAGCCCATCAGGTAGATGCAGTCTCCGAGTTTCCCTAAGCCTCATGTTCTACTTCAACCAAAATTGTACGGAATTCGCGAAATGCATTCTTTTTCACCAATTTGGTTTCATCGGGAGACACCTCAATCCCAGCTGAATCTCATTTGAGTCTCCCGTTAAAGCCACATTGGTTTGCGAATGAGCGAATTTTGTAGAATTCGAGTTGAAGTAGAACATGAGGTTGACGGAAAATCGGAGAATACGCCTACCTGACTACGACTCGTTTTTGGCTGTGCAGCACTCGGCCCACTTTTGCTTCATATACCCAGCTGAATGAGATCAAGGTGACAGATGGGAATGCCGATCACCTGTGTCGTGGTTTTCTTGTGTGTATCTCTTCAGAAGGCCTCCCATATATTCCAATGTTCATTTTTTTCTATCGCATACGATTTGATAAGTCCTTGGAGTTGTGATGTTTCATTCAGTTCCCCCTTAATATTCTCACCAGATTCGGAATGAGCGTGATCAGCTACAAGCTGAACGGAATCGGCTAATCTTACAGAAGGACAAACTGGAGACACTGTGTAGGGAGTTGCAAAAGCAAAACAAGTTGGTGCAGGTTAGTTTACTGCTTTTTTGAGAAAGTCTTAATGGATCGTCGACCAATCCAGAGTTCAGTCTTGCCCGGGTCAGTGAACCCTGGGGGCTAACTAGTTCATTTAAAAAACCAGCTACTTATTCATTTGTTAGTAGCTAGTTTTTGACACGATAGGGCCTTTCGCGGGCTTTTCATAGACAACTTTTTGTCATAGGAGGGGTTCGTTTGAAAGCCCCCTGTACAGCTGCTGACCAGAAACAATCAACGGGTCCTGATCGCATCCTGTTTAATGCCATCTGTTTGTGAATGATGGCGGCGGAGACAGTCAGTACCCAGATTCGGTGCCGAGTTTCCGTTTCCTTGACATCGCGCCGACCAGGAGGCCAGAATGAACGTCACAGAAGTCGGTATACCATAAGAGGACATGACCTGGCCAAGATACGAACTTGTGTATCTTTTTTGATGTGAAGTATAAGCTAAATCTTGTCAGATGTCCTTTGAACAAAGTTTGCGAGATATTTGCTCACTATGCTCTTAATGCATGACTTGGTTTATTACGAGAATCGCGACTGACAGTGGATACGCAGGGAAGTGTATGCAAAAATTTAGAAAATCCTGTTTGGATGGAAGCCAAAGGAAATATTTCAGTTCCTGAAGAGTCTACTTACACAAGACTACCGTCTATAAGTGAAGTTTTTTAGGGACAGTCACACGTCACCCATTAGTTTCTCTTCGATTAATGTTCGAAGCCGCACAACCAAGGGGTTCACTTCCCCACTACATATCTGCTGAATGCAAACCCGAAAGATGGGTTGCCAGTCGATGATCTTGCAGTGTTTCTCTATTGCTTAGTATGCTAGTGTTACGTAAACTACGCGAGTCGCATAGCTCGTCGTCTATCCTAACTAATAGAGAGGCATTTATCAGCAAAATTTGTGACTGGTAAAACCGCAAGTTCTTTAATTGATGTATCATCAGATCGACCCGGCAGAGTCTTCCAGTGTGATTTATTGAGCACCACTCAACTCCTAAGGTTCGTCCAAGAATTTGAAACAGTAAGGTTACGGTTTCGAACATGTTACCTGGACTCTTGCCTTGGTCGCCCAAGCTGAGCGACGGCTAGGTCGTGAAATTTCGATACAAAACACCTATCTATCTAGTATATTTCAACGTTCCTCAAGTTAGTGATTAAAACTGGACTTCCCAGAAGCTCCCCAGTTTTAAAAAAATCGTCTGTTTTCCTTTTGGGAAACTGGCCCGTGGTCTCACTGGCTCTTCACACTAGACGTCGGGTGCAGCACATTTGAAGAATCGTTTATTAGTGCTCAGCCATTGAATTCCAGCCTCAAGGACAGATTACTGCTCCATAGTTCACCATTGGTTATCTATTTATTTCCCCCCGGGTCAATCACAATTCGGCGCCGATCCGGGAGAGCTCGTGACCATAAACGAAGTTGCAGTTTACTCCAAAGAGCTCCTTGCGGACAGGTGATCATTCAACTTTCGAGATACAGTAGTTAGTTCAGCTTGTTGGACGAATGGTTACAAAGTGACAGGCTGTGTGTGTACATCAAGACCCTGCTATGCAGGCGTCCAAATGGCTCCGTCGGGTACTTTTCTGTCAAATCCAGAGGAGCGACATTTTTCTTTGAAGATGGTCGGAGGTGTTTGAGTTTAAATTTTCGACGAATTAGTGAGAAATGCATGCTTCTGATGTCAACACTTTTGTACTTCAGAGGTCTGAATTAGTGGGTTCCTGAAAAAAGCTTTATTCGAATGTATGGTTCGCTGGTTGGAGGGGTCGTCACGTGGATGGTCGACGAGGATGAGTCTTTCATACAATCTACAAAGTGTTGGCATCCAAAGTGCGTGCACGTACACTCTAGTCACATTAGATGATAGGAATGTTGCGTTTCGGCCCTTGTTGAAGCACTACTGTTGATTCTGAGATCAAAAACTTATTTATCAGTGGATCAGCGGGAATTGTGCTGCCTTAGTAAGAAGTAACTGTGCAGCTTTGATGTTTTCCTTCGAACTCAGGTGATATCGGATTCGGAAGACAGTCATTGACCGCCTTCCTGTTGAAAATAGGGCTGCGCTGGAAAGGCGTCACTGTTTCGTCGTCTGCTGTGATGATGACAGTATGGTGTTTCTGCACCAGGGAGTTTGGTACTCTTAAATTCGGATTACGACAGACGAGTGCCTAGTGACCTGTACTCAGTCGCAAGTAAGATGCGCATATTTATTCATTGACTTTCCGTGTCTAGTGTATTTCGAACCACACAAAATTCACTGACCGCAGTTCACAGTTCTGTCACTCCAATGGTTAGGTCACTTCATGACTACTAACTTGCATGACTGTTGCACAGTCTGGTGTTCGCAATTCCACTGGAAACTTGCTTGAGTACGCCTTGTACATCGACTCCTGTAAACCTTCATTACTCGCATTGTCATATCCCGTTCAGCGTTGCTTCCTTTGGGAGAGCAGAGTCAAATCGACTTTGGAGCGCTCTGGTTTGAATGTAGCCTCTGGAAGTCTGTGCTGGGGTTATAACCTGATCCGTGTGCGCGATTTTTCGACAGTGACACAATCACAGGAGTAAATCTTTCCAAGGTAGGTAGTCGCAGCACAGTATCGTTAGCATTTGGCACATTGATGGTTAGCAGCCTAGTAACAAGTGAAACACGTGATGCTCCGCGAGCGTTTATCCTACCATACTCTCAGTCGCAGTGTCCTTACAGAGTTGTAACAGTGTATGAGAAATGCATGTCACTTAAACCACCTTGCTTGTTGGAATAGATCTAGATTAACTTGCATGCGTGCTCTTTCTCAATCTTGATCAGTGACGGTTTGAGTAACACTTTGAAAATAAGTTTTATGCGCTACATTCACCAGCCTGTTCTCCTCGTTATCAAGCCTTCTTTGGGTCCCTCAAGAATTCCCACTCGTGGGCCCAACTTACTGCCTTCTTACCTCGTCAAGCGGAGACACTTACGTAGCCGGTTTGGTGACGCTCTTGGCGTTTTTATTAGTTTCCTCTGGGTTTGCTAGTCTTTTTTTCAGAATGCATAACAAATCGGTTTTTTGAAGCCTATATATGTATAGTATTGACAGAGTGATAGTTTTATTGAGGTTTTATCCTAGCATGTGTGGGGCTATGTTTCAAATCACGAGATTTCATCCTGTCAGTGAAGCCAATCTCAGCCGGATAGCCGAGAAGCACTGTTGGGAATCGTCCGTCAGCAGTGTGCATCTCACGAAACTCAGAGAGTTTCGAACTCGCGACCGTCCGGCCAGTGGTTAAACCCTAACCCGTTTGGCCACGATTGGCTGATCAGCATTGTGATTAGCTCTCACGTAGACAGGACATAACGCCACTCATCCTTCAACAAGGGGAACCACATCATGTGATCACTAATTGACCGGCTCCTCGAGTGACGACTTCTCGGAACGAATTTTCACAATGCGGTGAAAGTATCCTTCCTCTGAGCTGCTTACTGTTTCACATTTCATATTTGTTTCATATTTCAAGTGAGTCCTCATCTTCTGAGGGCCTCCCTAGATAGATAGCCATCAGTCTTTTCCTCTTTGTTTACCCACCTAGGAAGAAAGTGTGGCTCGCACGAGGGCCGAAGAGGAGAAACGTCGCGAAGTGGCAGACCATTTCCAGACGGGTATCACTTCCATCCAGACTCAGCTAAATGAGTACCAGACGAGGAATTCGGAGCTACGAAAGGAAAACCAGGAGCTTGCAGACAAATTGAGTCAGTTTATCAAACAACATGAGAAGCGTGAAGAGCACGTTGAGAAGGTGTGTGATTGTTTTCCGTGCTGCCCGACCTCCGCCTCTCGACTTCCCCTGTCTAGGCTTGGGCGACCTGGCAGTATCCCAGCCCTCATGCTTCCTTCGGGTGGCATGGCAGCTAGGCACCGAAAGGGTGTTATAGCTGAACAATTTTTTTCCGTGCTGCACTTCCGTCTCTTTCATTATATTTAAAAGTCCAGACCGGTCGTGTATGCTCGTGAGCATTTATAATTGTCTACCTTAATTGAGATGCAGTTGCTTTCCTCCGGCTAGACCATTCTTGGAGGGTCTTAACAATTAAAACACGAATGGGGGAGCAGCTGGAAGTAGTATTTGTAAAGCGATTGTATTGTTCGGTAATGCATTAGTCCTTCCACTAGGATTTCCGCTGTCCATTTTTCTGTTTTCTTTAAGACTGCTGAACCGTCTTGTTCCTGGTTCATCTGTTCACATGCTTCACGAACCTATAACTTTGTAGAGGAGAGTTTGATTGTTACGCGTGCCTGATTAGCAGTGTGATCAACTTGCACTCAGACAAGATATAGCGCTACCCACTCTTCCATCACACTTTTTGCGTCACGTGATCTGACGTTGAATGCCTTCTTGGATGGGAGACTGGCCCGACCTGTTGAACTGTTCTTTCTGCCCAGCATTATTCATATTTTGTAGGAGGTGGGCAATAGCAGGTGTTCGAATCCAGGGACAGGCACTCGAAGTTGTGGACCGTTTTATTTATCTTGTAAGTTGTATTAGTTCTCATTGTAGTGTGACAGATGAAGTCGATGCACGGATCTGCAAGGCTCGGGTCGCGATTGCCAATTTGAGACACCTATGGCGTCAAAGCGGTATATCCATGAATCTTAAGGGACGTGTGTTTTAGGCCACAGTGCGGGCTGTTGTAGTATGGTTGTGAGACTTGGCCGGTTCGGGCAGCGGAACTGATATGTCTTCAGGTGTTTGACAATCGTCTCAGAACCATAGCTCGTGGGTTGGTAACGAGGCAATTAAAAAGCGAGTTGTCCGTTGTGCAACGGGTACTTCCATTGAAGAATGTGTCCAGCACCAGAAGCTGCGTTGGTCGGGACATCTGTCGCGTATGCTTAACCATCGTTTGCCGAAGAGAGTGCTGTTTTCCATGCCCAATTCAGAGTGGCGGAAGCAGAGAGGTGGCCAACCCTTAACCTGGCAGAGGGGTATGAAGGAAATTACGAAACGCTTGGGTGCTGTCGGTGCTACTCGCCTTCCAGGTTGGGGACCGCGTGATCCTCACTGTGCCTGGTTGGAGACGCTGCAAGATATGGCTGCCAACCGATGTCAGTGGCGATCTTGTTGTCAGTTTCTATCCAGATTGCCTGAATGATTGTCTGGAGGCGTAGGCACCTCGGAATGATTGTAGTAAGCTAGCACTAAGTCCCTTTCCCGTCCACCTTTATTTTTTCTTCACAATAAGGCTTTCAAATAAATCATGGTTGTACGGCAGCGAAGCATCGGTGTTGAACACCGATGTCATGCTGTCGATGATGATGATGAATCGGGATTTCATCCTGTAATTCTGTCCTTGCTAAAAAGCCGAAAAGCGCTCTACTGCTGTTCCATGGTTGTCGGGAATCATCCACGAGTTGTATCTCATGAATTTCTTGGGAGATTTGGACCCCCGACCTCACAGATAAGCGTTTGAGCGCACAGTTATTCGAACGCAAGTGGCAGGTCAATAGTGTAATTACAGTACGCTCACATGAAGCAGTGTTTTCTCACCTCATTGTTTGACAAACTCTTCCCATGAACCCTCACAAAAATAAAGCAAATTTATAGATAAAGCAACAGCTGACACCGAGTACCATTCAACGGGCACACTTGTGAAGAATAGACTACTGCCCCGTTTACCAACAAGGAACCGCATTCGTGGGTACCCTTCAGTGAAGGGCAAGCTGAGAAAGATCGCGAGTTCGGCAGACATCTCATAAACGTGCGATAGATAGTCCATCATACTTTAATTTCGCTTAATAGATTCCACCTTAACGGTGGGCACACTACATAGGAGGCAAGTGTTGAGTGCTCGAATGATCACTCTGCAGAGGCCGAATTCACCTGAATTTGGGGTGAGCCATTGCCTCTAGGGTAGAGGGGTGTGGTTCTATTGGTTCGTCTGTTCTGCTTGAATCGGTTTTCACAGAAAAAAAGGAAATAAATTGTATGTAGGGCTAACCCCTGACAGTTACCTAGTCTCTTTTTGACCAGAAACATTGTGCTTCATGTTAGGTTGAGATTTCAGTTGTAGTCTAATGTTCTGCATTCTTCTGTGGTGCTCGGCGGCGGACACACGGGCTGAGCTGTTCGCCTTCATGAAAATAGCACTTGCTGATGTTGATGGTTGATTAGCGCACTGGTGATATCACCTCGATGGGTAAGCAAGCTAATTGCCGAGCTCGGGCACCTGAACAACCACCAATGAGTGCACCCGAGTTACAAATATGCCGGAACATTTCCAACTTGCTGATGATTATTCCATTTCTAACCACGTCAGATTATTCTGCACTGTTTTACATTCACGCTTGATGCATGCCTTGATCCTTTAGGCAATTGTGCCACCAGCCTGATTCCTTTTGGGCTAAATAATACGGACTACACTCTCCACTGTTCATCACCCGCTTTTTTCATATGCCTACTTGATGTCCTTCTAGCTACTACAAGCTCGTGACCTTGAAGTCAAACTGGCTGAGGCAAAGTTAAACAAAATGCAATGTTTGTTGGAGCAAGAACGAGTGAAGTCCCAACAGAAGGTTATCAATATGGAACAAGAGTCGAAACTTATGAAAGAGCGGATGGACATGCATTTGGAGCTTGAACAGAAGCTGAAAGATCAGGTAAGATTTGATTTTAGACGTACTCTGGTTTGCTATCTGTTGTTGGTGCCGGTCAATTCAAGGTACTCTTCACTGGTGTGCGTATATCATGGGACTGGACGACCGACACGGGTAATCTAGACTTGAAATCTCCCTGACCGACGTTTCCAAATTCGAGTGGCTTAGGAGAAGAGTGACCCTGTTGGGATTGAAATTGAGCCTTCCATTAGTTTCTTGTAACGTTTAGGAAAGAAGTCTACAAAACTAATGGGGTCCATTTGTTTATCTTTTAGGAACCTAGTATTCTTCGTATGTTTGTAGAAGACCGAGGCCACAAGTAGGTTCAGTGTTTCTCACCGACGTGCCAGAAGCGCATCATCACATATCAATATTCCTAGAAAGTGGCAACGAGGATTTTTGTCTGCCTGGTCGTGGTGGTAACTGGACAATTGCACGCTTTATGTCATCAATCTGGAAGCTATTGCCCTTTGCATGTGTTTCATCCGTTTAGTTATCCGACTCCATGCTACGTCTACGTTCTTGTGGTGTTTGTTGTGTCTGTTCTTCTGCCGGAGGATTTTCGTCTATAGATTTTCAGGCCGTTCAATATACTCAAGACCAAAGTAACTAGCCTCCAAATGAAGTCTTCATCCCAGTTTTTTGTTCGAATCCCGTTCCTTTCGGTTTGTTACTTTTGCACCACCATCCAAAGCTGTTTATTCTGAGTAGACCTCAGTTAAGTAGGTAGCTATGGTTAAGTTTACCATCTTTATCAAACCATTTACAGACATATACTTTCAAGGTCTACACTCAAATTACGATTTATCATACTGCTGATAAACGGCGTTTTCTTTGATATGAGTTTTATCGGGTTGCATTCGCTAGTGCGGCGGATTTGTCTGTCGGAATTTGAACTAAGCAGACATTTTCACGCGGTAGTCGCTTTCTTGTCCTTTGGCGAAGGTTTTGTTCTATAATTAAAGGCGATTAAACTTTACACCGAGACGCTGTGATGGTCGAACAGTTCGATTCATTTACAGCCTGCCTAAGCGTTAGGGTGATTCTCTATGAACTGCATTCTTCCATTACAGATCAGATAAGAATGCTATATAGCACCTGGGTGCTGTGATTTTTGTGACCCTTCTCTTCTGTACCCGTCAAAATCAGTGTTGTGATCTTAATATAAGTAGTGACCTCGAGGTATCTTAGTGGTTAAGGTGCGAACCAAAAGGTCTGTTTTTCGTATCCAACCCCTGCATCTTGACTGTCCGTGTCTAGGCTTGGGCATCCTGACTGTCCGTGTCTAGGCTTGGGCATCCTGACAGCATCTTAGCTCTTGTGCTTCCTTCGGTTGTCATTGCAGCTGGGCACCGAAAGGGTGATACAGCTGAACGATAAACAGTGGGTTACCTCACACCTCCGATGGGAGCTAGCTGTATTGATTTGCCTATTCAAGGGCTTCTGCTCTATAGCTGAATAATTTTGACGGAGGCGCGGTAGTGTTTTTGGATCCGAGATATTGAGCGTTAGTTCTTTAGTATGAGGCTCGAAAACAAATTACTACGTAAGATCACCAGAGCCAAAAGCATTATTGTATCAGTAGCCAAACACGGATCGCACGTAGCAGAGACATCAGGTGGCTATCGATTGGAGGTCAACAGACAGGGAGCTTATCCATCTGTCATTAGTTGGAGTAAAAATATTAGCATTACTGTCTTGCAGGAATGTCACGACATTCAGGTGCTTACTCATCCCTGTACTGGTATTTTGATCCTCTTACAAGCCACAAGATTGTCTCGATACAAACCCTATCTAAAGCGCTCAGTGTACTAACGCATTTTAAAAGTTACGTCAATACTTCTCGACTTAATCCACTGGTCAATCTATCCTGTGGCAGCCTTTTTTGAGCTCCTGATTTGTAATGCAGACCTTTTTCAGGTAACCACGAGTCTGTGGTCCCTCCATCAAGACTGACTCTTTTCTTGTACTCTGTTTTCACCGGCGTATCCTACAACGGCTGATCTCTCGTTTACACCGGGGAGATTGTAATAGGGTACTGAGGGAGTTGTCCATACAGTCTCTAGTGGTTCCACAGGCCATTCATCCGAAAGCCTACGAAGATTGAGCTTTATTCATTTCATTTATGTACTAACAGTGAAGTAACACGCTTTTCACCCTCCTTTTCTGCAACAGATCGAATTTTACAAAACGAAATATCAGAACTTTAACAAAACCATCGCAAAAAGCAACAAATTATTCGACAGCGCCAAGGACGAAATGGAAAAGGTAAGCAGCCATATAACGCGACAATTCGGTTGCAAGTTTTGTAACGTCACGCTGAGTTATCATCCTCTTGGGTGTGTCTTCATATTGGATTTGCTGTCTAGTTGATCCCCGCATTCGTGAGCAATGACAGTGTCTCGTTGTCTGTCAGTACTCGAGGAGACGTATGGATTAAGATGCGTGCTCTTAGTCGGAGGTTTCGAGTCCACGAATCACATCTCGGCTTGGTGTTACGCGCCGGAGGAGCACCAGAGCTAAATGCTTTTCTTTTTGTACATCTCTTAACTTTATGTCGCAAATTCTTTTTTCTCTTTTCAATATCCAAAATCGCTGGTTTTGATGTGGTGTACCATGTTTTTCATGTGAATGAAAAGTGTAAATTTTTTTTACCTACGGAATACGAAATTTCAGTCTTGTATGATCATAGCTTTGTTTCGCTACTTTAGATGAATTTTATACTCGTTCCCTCCTGCGGTGAAGTGTGATTTATGATTTTAACGTCTAGGAACGAAATCGAGGACGAGCACTGTGATACCGTTGATTACTACAATAACATTAATCGGCCTCCATAAGATAGTTGACTCTCACTTATTCTATATAAGATGTTGGTTGCGTGGCACTAAATCCGAGATAAAAGGATGTATTTTGGTTTAAGTTATTGTGTCGTTGATGTCACATTTGCTGTTCATACATAAAGCTTTGTTTTACCGTTTTTTGTAGCCGTAATGGACTCTTAAATGTTCCTTCGATTGATCAGTTGATTGTAGAACGTGATAAAACGTTCGAATCAGTTATAATCGGATCATGAACTGTGCTTTTATGCGGATGGCCGGTTGATCTGCTTATGACTGGACGCACTGACTATTTGTTCCTGCGCCTTCTATATTTTCGTACCCATTCTTTCTATAACCGGCCGATAAGATCCCCTGCTGTTCCCCTCGGTTTGTGGGACAATAAGAATAGTTTGGCGAAAGGCCATACTTACTCTTACCCAAACCTAAACTAAACTTTATCAGTCGGATCCGAATAGATTGCGTGTGTTTGTTCGGAAACGCCTCCCGCTGCTATACTTTCGATCTGGGATGCTTTCAGTTTGGTCCATCGTCTGACTGCATTTCGGGACAGTCAAGCATTCGCCGGATACTGCTCCTTCGTCCCTACGTGCCGCATTACTGTTCGCTAAAATATGCGATCCGATCCAACCTCGGACAGGGTTTTCAGTTTCGTAGCATCAAAGAGTCTTTTAACAAATCGTTCCAGCGCGAGGTTTCATACAGCTGAATTAATTCCTTCGGTTCCGTTTTAACTGATGTTCGTTTGCTCAGTCTTATGCTCCACATAGACATCAGCGTCGCAAATATTTTGTCTCTCTTGTTGGGAAACGTAAGTGGCTGACCGAATCGACGTTTTTGCAGCATCTCAAAGATTTTCAAACGGTTTTACAAATTTATTTTACAGACTTCCGATTTCTACACTTGACAATTGAAATCCAAGTATGGGAGTGTTCTTTTCTTATTCATAAAAATGCTGTTCACGTGGGAAAAAAACAGAACGAGTAGGATGTAATTAGATTATCGAATTTTATCGTGATTGGTTAATCTATCAGATCCACCTGGATAATTCAAATGTCGAAGTGCGAACCACTGGTTAGTTGCCCAAGCCTGGCCAGCAGTATAAAATGTTGGATGGCATCGACTTTCAAGTTTCTCGGTGAGGAGCACCGCTTGTGATCCGTTCGCTTTTTCGACCTGACTACGTTTCCTTGATCAAATAACTACACAGTCCATTGACATCACTGTCCAGCAATTGAGCCTCGTTGGTCTACCGATTGACTGTTCTAGCCACCGTACACATATTGATCACCTTTCGGCTTTGGTTGTAAACAACGCCAAATTGAAAAAAAAAACGACCAAGGTTGTCGATTTGCCATGATGTCGTCACCGAATTTCGGAAAGTGTTAGTTTGTTCTAGTTCTTGGCAATTTTGTGGAATATGGGTAGCTCGTGTGCGCTGCTTGGGTGTTGGTCTGTTCACCGAGCTTGGCGGTTGGATTGCAAACGTTTCATCACCAATCGAGGTGACATCGTCAGCGCACTGGCGACGTTACCTCGATTGGTGATGAAACGTTTGCAGTCCAACTGTTCTAGTTCTTTTTAGGGGCACATTTGCACGTAGACGGATCGTGCGCACGCTTGAAACCTTATAAAGCCAACCTGAATGCTTTTTGTCCATCTACGTTATCATCATTCATTTAGACAAAGCTTTTACGTTTGTCCGTAGTGGCCCTGCTGCAACTGAACGCGAGGAAATTGGTGAACTTAGCATGAGGGAAACGGAACATTTGGGTTCGCGCCGGTTATTACTCGGTCTCTGTTAAAGCAAGGGTCACGGAATGGGATTCTTTCAGGTCAGGATTGCTTGCATGGCTTCATGATTGTCATCAAATTTAGTTTAAAATCAACTAGGCCCCAGTTCAGTGCCCTGGTTGGTATTTCTGGAATTATTATTATTATTATTATTATTATTATTATTATTATTCATCAAAACTGTGGCTGTCCTCAGAAAAAACGCAACAAAAGGCAAGGCAGGTAAATGGCGGTTACAATTTTTGAATGAATCGAATTTTTATGAAATTTAAGCTGTCTTGTTTTGGTCGATTCACTAACGTTATGACATCTATACAACACTCATCGAAAGCTCGAATGCCAGTAATCCTCCTAACTGACTCCTTGCCAACCTACCTCGATCGGCTTGTGCACCTATGCCCCCCCCCGGAGAGACTTCCCGAAGTGATGGATCATAGCTGACTTTATTTGGGGGTAGGTTAGACTGCCTGAAATGCGTGGGCTCACAGTACATTTCTTCGCGGTGGAGATGGAAAAGATTATACCGTGGTAACATTTTTCACACCAAACTACACTTGTTACCATCTGGCAAGTCTGTCCCAAAGGACCAACCCGAAAGGGTCTCTTCCTCAACGTGGTCTCCTAAGAATTGTTAAACTAAGCCTCGGGGGACCGACCAACAGTAGTCTCTTTTTCCAGGTGATCCCTGCAAAAACGAACACCTATATTGTCATACAGACGAAAGTCATGTCATCGGACACCAAATCACTTCGAGATCAGTTTTCGCCAGGCCACTTGGTGTTATAATACAAGGTAGGCCGGTGACCGAATTCTGCATCACCGTCTTTGTTGGGAGGAGATTTTGTGAGCCAGGAGGCGATCCTTCAAATCGTATCGATTTCAAGCCAAATCTCACGCTCCAGAATAAAGAGTCCTCAGCTAGAGGATGGCCTCTCTTGGGGGACTAGTGTAGCTTAGCAAGGGATATACCACGCCTCTGCCGTGATTGGTTAGTCGGGGATATTCCTGCAGTTGTTTTTTTGTTGATCGATTCATAATCTGTGTGGTTTGTTTTGTTATCCACCTTGCTTTCTGATTCGGCGTTCCATGGGAACAACCTACCTACCTTTCTGTTCTTCAAGTGTATATCTAGTTTTCAGTGACAGAACTATGCTTTTCTCCATTTTATATACAGCTCACAAAACGTGTCAAACAGTCGGAACACGATGTCGTTGAGTGGCGTGGGAAATGGGAGCTCAGTCAGCGTAGCCTACTCGAGGTCGCCGCGGAGAATAAGAAATTGACCGAGGAGGCCGCTGTAGCACGCAAACAAGCCGAACGGATGGGCAACCTTTGTCGAGCCTTACGAGCCCAACTGAAAGAGGTGCATCAGTCGGATACAACATGTCAGCCCAACGATCAGATTATGAATTCCGGTCAACTCAAGAATCATGGCGATGGATCTCCTGAAGGTTCAGCTCCGTTCAATGAGACATCAAGTCCTTCTGAACATACCGATGAGCTTAACAACAACGGCAATCCCGAAGCAAAAGAAACATGTATACCCTCAGAATCATCCCTCCCAGAAAATCCGAAAATAGAGCGGAAGATGGTTGGTGAGTTAAGTCGCCTAATTTTAGCCGCCGAGTCACATCTTGTTCGTCTTGCTCACCAAAAGCCCCATTCTTTACCGTCATTTCGTTATCCCGGACTGCTCGGTAGAAATTTGGGGACCACAAGGATACAGTTCAACACGCATCACGGGCTTACTGAGGGTTGGCGCGGGGCTTTGTGATAGTATTCCGTACAGTGATGCAGACACACTCAGTAAGGTGCTACGCTAGATCTTAACAAGAGTTTCCAGTGAATGATGCACTATGTGAACTATTCGAGTGAGTATGAAAATTTCTAATATTTTACTGGAGTCGTCACCCGGACTGCGGATGAACTAGTGCACAGTGATCAAGATGGAGTCGTTTGGCAGCCTAGGCTAGGAATCTCGCTCATCCTGGATCTAGATCCGAATGGTGAATAGACCCCAACCTCTCTTTTGAAGGCCTGACCTTTCTTCGTAGATGACCTGTCCGTGTTGCGACAGCTTTTCCAGCTGAAATCTGATCTATTGCAGTTCGTTTATTCATGTTACTACGACCAGCAGATTGTTTGAAAGGCGCTCATGGCGTCGCTCAGAAAAACGTGGAGGCTTTAACAACTGCAATCTAATCGAAGACGACAGGAAGTATACCCACAAAATGAACGGATTAAGATGAAATATCGCTGAAGTGCTTCAAATTTAGCCTTTTTTAAACATATACCCACGTATTTGTGCAGTCTGCTTTTGTCCGAACAACTTCATCTGAGTACATTGTCTCTGTGCTTCACTCGCTTGTTTTTAGACATCAGTCAACCAGCAGAGCCTCTAGCAGAAGATCCACCCGTATCCGACCCTTCTGTCTAGGATTATCATTGGAGAAGAGCCGGCCTACCCACCTACACATCCGCAGTTGTGACTGCCGACCTGCATTTGCATACCAAACCATCCACGATCGTATTGACACTGTCCTTAAAATGGCTGTGCCTACGTTTATCCTTTCCACAAAACCGCATGCTCAGTCTCCTAACACGATTTCACTGGATGCTCATATAACGAAACACCCAGTACTACCCTTGAACTTGTATTCGCGTATCGTACCTCCGTTTCGGATCCTTTATGACGTCTGAATCGTACTCAGTGCCTTATCTTCCTTATTTAGACACCAATGTGAAGTTTTCACACTGTTTTTACTTGTTTACTATCTTCGTGTATTGCGATGCTCACTCGCCCGCTTTACTACTACCCTAGTTTGAACTTACGCGTAGATTGTTGCGCCTACCAACTACGTTGTTTTCTGCTTTTCTGATCAGTGTTTACTCGTGAATGTTCAAGTCGCTCATCCAGGACGTTGAGTCGAGTTATCGGGTTTGGTGTCGAACTTTTAGTGAAGCAGCTGGGAAACCGTCCACCTGCGTGTTTTGTTTGCAGGTTGGTTCTACCTAGAATACAGCCTGTCCTCGTGTAACGAAAGGTATACCAGATCTGCTGGTTGGCGGTCGATCCCACTGCGCCACCTGGTATGTCAGTACGTTACGTAAAGACCTCCGAAAGGGCCGGATGAAACTTATGCACTGTCAGCATGAGTTAGATGCATCACTGGCAACTGGTCATGCTCTGGTACCTTGTAACGTGGCAACTATTACTGTCTCAAAAACAATCGTCCGCTTGTCACTTACAGGTTCCACCGTAAGACAAACTGACAGTTGAACGCCAACCGGATGACACATTGAGCACGTTCGATTTGCCGGATACACACATAATACATTCACTCGTGGATAGGATGGTGACGCCATCTCCGAGAATCGTTGATTCACACTATGGTTAACCCATAATGTTTTAGCCTAATGTCTGAAGCAACATCCTGGTAACAGACAGGCATTTGCTGAATTTTCGGTGACTTTCTCGCACCAGTTCTTTCGTTACTTCTTTGACCGACGCCTGGTAGTCTCAAGCGATCTGAGTTGTTCGAAATGCACCCGACCAGTTGCAAAGGATTGATTTTCCCGGCCCCGGAATGAACTAAATTGGGTGAACTATGTTGTATCGCTCTATTATAATCAGCTTCTTGGGCTGAATTCTTTGATTCGGATGTTTCCGCGCTCAACAGTTTCGTTTAAAACGTTGCGCTCTTCTGCTATGCCCATAGAGTTTCATTCTCACGGTTGACTAGGCTCCGGCGGATCTCCTTATCCATGGTGCCTAAGAGCAACTCAGGTTATGAGTAAAATGGTGCGGTACGATCTCTCTGTTTGGACTTCGAATAAACAGACACTGTCGACTGCAATCATGTCTTGCGTTAACATGTTCCACTCCGCGCGACATTAGCGAAGGGATCGTTGCGGGGCGAATCGTTGCATAGATATGGTATTGTTTTCCGAAAGATATCCACCGTTTATTCGCAAAAAACGCCATACTAACAATCAATGACCAGTGGCAAAACTGTCTTAGTAGGCTTGCTTAGTTCCCTCAGAGAACTCAGTTCCACTGGTCAATGCTGACTCCATGGGTGGGGATCCCTAGAAGAGTTACTCAGATATGGCCCAGTCGCGCATGCATCTAAGCTGTCGCCTTCAGTGCATGATTTCCCCTCCCGATTCGGCCGATGAAATGTCCACTTACATCCCTATATTGACGCATCAACTATATAAGCTACCGTCTACAATGTGAAGCTACCTATCCCTACCTCCCCAAATCATCGGTGAACGAAACTGTGGCAGCTATAATCATTGTACAACAAGCACGCGATTTTTTACTTCAGCTAAAGATGGTGGCGGTGAATTATTGGGGCAAGAGTTAGCTGCATTCGTGTGGAAATATCAAGTGCCGTTTAACTTTCGAATCAGTAAAAGGAGCTGCCCACGAAGGAATAAAAATGAGTTAGTTAGTTAGCACCATTATGACAGTGCGCGCAATTTTCCGCATTTTCTTCATGAAATGCCAAGGACAATTTTCGCTAGCCTTTCAGAAATCGAACCCAAGGTCATACAATGAGTACACAAAAGTAAGAGCCTCTCGGAGTTGCCAAAAATTTCATAGATCAATAGATTTGTACACCTTTCCTTGGTTATTTTGATGGACTACGGACAGACATCATGCGCATCTAAATGGACTGTGGTGAAACACGTTGAACGTTTGTGCAGCTGAACACTCCTTTGGTGTTAATGCGGGACTAAACTGAATCTCCCGTGTACAGTATTCTACAACTGAATGGGGTGCCAAAAGTCGCTTCATATATTACATGGAAGGATATTCAAAATAGCGAATTATTTTCACACTTCTTTCGTCGACCTTACAAGTAGTGTTGTATCAAGTGAAATACCAGCCACGAAAAGAGGTGAAATAAGGGGAACCGCCGAATATGATTCAAAAAGGGTTTTTCAGGATGTCATCAACTAACAGCATAACTGGCGGGCCAGTCTCTGAGTTACAAAACCAGGCTAGACGTTTCTATGCGTGAACGACTGCTACAGCGATAAGGATCTAACATCGGGCATCAACGCGCGTTACTATTACCGTCGAAACCCACCACTGGATAATCCAAAACCCTAAAAGCCCACAACCTGCGGTACGTCTACGAAAGACTGGTTGCTAGTCGTGTTTTTTATTTCAGGGAATGTCGTAATCTAACAGCGTTGTCTATAGAAGGCTATCTTAAACGAGTAGCTGTTTATTCTTCGCAGTCCATGGGCAGTTAGTGTCGAACAGGTTCAGGATACTACCGCGGTTTACTCTTGTGATTAGTTTGCGAGAAATACATCCTACTGAAACCTGATGTGGCTAAATCGGACCGCAGGTTTTATCGGTTGGCAATATACAAGCCCAAGTGGCTAAGCTTCACGGACGAAGCTTTCTGGAGCGCCGCGTATCCGTAGGCCAAACCGACGAGAGGCTTCGGATTCCCATCTGACCGGATATCCTAAAGATGGCTACAAATCCTCTTGAATAATCGGTTAAAATGTCACTGCTCTACTGTGGAGGGTTTACTCTGGCAGACGCATGCGTCGAACACCACCCGCAAAGTAAATGTCGGTAACGCATTGCTCTGAATGTGTAAAAGGCTGAAAGCTACAGAGTCAGTGCTCAGACGCCTGTCACCAACGAAACCTCGAACAGGTACAGACAGTTGGCTGTTGATCAGGTGAGAGTTGATTTGTTCACCGAGCTTGACAATTGGTTTGCAAACGTTTTGTCACCATTCGAGGAGACATCGTCACAGTGGTCGGGTTGGTAGTTCCTCCACCTCTGCCTGCGTTTATATGGTATCTGAAAATTAGTTAGTAACAGCGACGTGATTGGTTGCTTGGAGCACGTAATGTTATTCGTCCTTACGGGATTTGGGTTGCAAGCTTCGGATAGCGAAATCGTCGAAAAACTGGGGAACCAGCTTAAAATTCACCAACGGCAACCCGTACTACTACTCCCCGGAAAGCTCAGTAGTATTTGGCGAACGGTAGGAAAATCCTGAACCCATGTATCTACTCTAGCCCAAGTACACACAGTTGAAGATGCTCATCAAGTTTTGGTGCAATGTGACTGGTTTCTTGGCTGTCGACCACACCAACCATTTCTGCAGGGCGAAGTTATATAACTGGAAGGGTCTTTCCTTTATTAATGCGGGGGCAATCATTGGATGATCCCGTACCTACCCACACATGACATGTGCAGCTCACAGCCATTCAGTCCCAAAGGTCTGTCTGCGTTGGGGTTCAAACGACTTGGGTATTTCCCGCTAATTTATCAAAGGAACGCTGAACGCACGAAGGTTCCTGGAACAACTTGAGTGTGTAGTCGCTCGTTATTTCAATGAACTTATGCTAGAACGAATAATAATCAGTAAATATACTTCTAGCAACGCTGAAACCAGCATTTTCAGCCGAGGTAACGGAGTACAGCGATGATATTTTAACCCGTAAATTACTGATGACCTCAGTGGTTCATTAGACTTTTTTCTGTGGAGTTTAGTGAAGAGGAAAGTTGATGAATCAGCGTGATACGCCACTGAGGAACCGGAAATTCAAATTATGGATGTTTTTTTCTTTGTTTTTTTTTTTATTTTTCTTGTTTTTGTGTTTGCAAAACAAAAATGGCCTCAAGTATCTAGAGCTATTTCTGGACACGTTCTGTCACTTTCCACAAAGACTTCATAGGTTGGTTTCCCTCAGTCGCTTTGATAAACGTAATGCGCTATTTTTCTTGTCTTTATGAATCGAACTCCTGCAGAGTGATCATAGCACATAGCATAAAATTCGTTTTTACAGCTGACCGATCATAGTTGTGCCAACCAATGATAAATTTCTGTTCGAATTTCTTCCAACATAGTATACTTAAGCGATGACAATAACACAAGCAACTTTGAGGTCTTGTTCCGGCCTGGCAAGCCTACTCGGGCGCATTATCAGAGGCAGTAAGATAAAGTTTTGGCATCTTTGCGGAGTAATTTATCGACCACCGACCTCACCACACACCATGTATTCGTCCAAAAATGTGCTGCAGTGGCTCACAAACTATTGTTGCGACTGATTGGACGAGACAACCATCGAGTCCCTGGATCACCGAATCGCAGTGTATGGGATAGTAAACTCTACCCTAATACGCCCACTTCACAGGCCATTCCGACGCTTGTACACGGGATGGATCAATATAGCCTTCAAGCTTCAGGCTGCAATATCACATGGCCGCAACGTGGCCTGAAATAGTAAAGTGCATAACGGGAACCTAAGTTTGAGAGCTCGATCGAAGCACACCATAGGTGCAGTGTGGAGTGTTTCGAAGCGTAATGAAGTTTCGGGTTGGATGAGTATAACAAACGGATATATGTTCAGATGTACGTAAGAACTTGCAACCCCCATGCACAAGGCATCGCCATGGCGAACAGCCCATCCGTAATTGGATGAATAACGTGGTAAATACCGGATTATTGATCGGTTGCAATGTACAGTTGTAGTGCATTCCGCCTTACAAACCCCTGCCACAATGCGCCCTACAGTAGGGCCGGATGACCATTTACGTAAGTCCGAGGGGACAGGCCAGATACTGTCTCCCTAAATATGAAAAAATTCCCTGGATAATCAAATCGTAGTAGGTGTTGTCTGTGACGTTACACGTAGCTATCGGCTATTCATTAAATTTGTGGTTCCGCTGAAGACCATGCGGTGCGTGGTTTCCAACGTTCGAGGGTATGCCAACATGCGAAATTTAGGGAACGGAAAATAAACTGGATCGATTAGGAAAAATTCAACGAAGCTTCCATGAATATCATCAAAATTAAGTTTACCGGGGATTCGGTGTTTGCTATATGGAAATAAACCTGCTAGCCATGCGTCCAGCTTTAATGAGTTACTCGGATGTCATGTTCAGATAATGTACTCCCATACAAATCAGCTATGTACGAGGACAAAGGAGGTCAGTTGGTCTAACCCGACCTCAATCCGCGGAACAGTGAAGTATGACTACGGCCACTTCACGCCCCCGGGGTGAGGTTTCCGATCTTTGTTCTCCAAAATAAATGAAATCCAAATACACAATAAGCTCCTTGGAAGAACCCAAAACACTATCCTACCATACCTTACCCTCAAATTAACACAAAAGACCTCGCAGATCACAATGCGGAACATCCCATAATAAGCAGAGTTAACTCTCAGTATGAAATGTATTTTGAACACTACACAAAATAGTCACATAGCAACAAAGTCGAAGATTAGGAGGCAAAACTGAGAGACCAAAAGAACAGAGCGGAGGCGTGCTACCAGCAAGGGTGAACCAAGGTATACGTGCAGATTCACTTGAAGATCATTTCGTAATCGATGAGACAACCAGACGAACGCTGGTAGGTCTTTAAAGCCTCGGTGTTCAAACAACTGCTGAGAAAACTTTGTCGACCTGGAATATGCAGAGGACATCGTTCTCGTCTTCGAAGAGGAGAAGTCGCAGGTATTCTGGGAGGAACTGACCTAAGTCAACCCGTCCTTTGACAGGCGCTTTGCACCTACAAAATGTAAAGTTTTGCTTTTGGACTTACAGTCACTGAACGCGCCACTTACAACCCAGGGAGAGGTACTGGAAGTAGTGGGGCGCTTTAAGTATCTTGGAAGTTGTATTAGTTACGACTGTAGTGTGGCAGATGAGGTTAATGCACGAATCTGCAAGGCTCGGGTCGCGCTTGCTACTTCGAGATACCTATGACGTCAGAGTGGTATACTCCTGAAGCTCAAGAGACGTGTTTAGCAGGCTACAGTACGGGCTGTTTTGCTGTATGGCTGTGAGACTTGGCCTGTTCGAGCAGCGGAACTGAGACGTCTTCAGGTGTTCGACAGTCAGTGTCTCAGAACTATAGCTCGTGTAGGTTGGTGTCAGAGAATCTGTAACGAGACAATTATAAAGCGAGTTTTCGATTGTGCAACGGGGACTTCCATTGAGGACTGTGTCCAGCACCAGAAGCTGCGTTGGTTAGGCCATGTATTGCGTATGCCGAACCATCGTTTGCCGAAGACAGTGGTGTTTTCCGCTCCCAATTCATAGTGGCGAAAGCAGAGGGGTATGAAAGAGATAACGAAAG
>SJOL01007257.1:290034-302989 GCA_004794785.1 Opisthorchis felineus
CTGCATTGAAATGACGGGTTCAAGTTTCGACTGATCCAATCTTATGATAGGTTGATGTCGTCTGGTGGACAAGTATCATGCACTAGCTAAAGACTCGGTAATGGCGAGTCAGTTGCTGAGCGCAGAATATGTTTGGAAAATGTGGGAACTGGTAATTAGGATTCACCATACACAAAGACTGATGGCCTAGGCCTAGGTGAAAATCACCAAACATGCTGGTGGGAATAGGACACGAGGGCGTGGAACTAGCAAGCGTGTGGACAGTGATCAGCAACAAGTGGAGCCCATGTAAGCTCCTCCACTCTACGACTGAATGATCGTAACATTTACTAAACCATCCACCAGACCAGCAAAGTTTGCAAAAGATGTCCAGGAAAAATCGTCAGCTGGGGTGGCCAAATCCAAGAAACTGGAGGCCTCAAACACGACCAAAATTGATGTTAGTCCCTTCTTTACCCGACAGACTTGATCACACACAAACCAATAAAAAGAGCCTTTAACTGGCATTCAAAACTAATGCTGTATGCTATTCGAAAGAGGCCTTGCGTTTTGAAATTCGATCAACCTGGTAAAGCAATTCCTTGGTTTGATGACGTTTTGGTATCGATTTCCGGTAATAAAGTCCCCGATCGCTCATCAAGCTTCCCCCAGGGATAGAATACGGTCTTCTGAAGCAGTTCAGGAAAGATTCGCGTTTATTAGCCTTTTTCAGTCTCAAACTGTTTGTTCACTTAGGTGACCTAAAACTAAGGAGCAAAATATCACATGTGGATGGGTGACGAAATTCTGCATATCTACGATTCGTTCACGCGATTGCGTAATATCGAGTGGATATTTTGGTTTCAAGCTGTCATTCAAAATTGGCAGGTTCGGTGGTATAGTCAACTCCATCGAATAGTAATGCACTAATTCCTCTGTCTAATGATACTGGGGTAGGACGGTCTAGCTGCGCACGGCACTCGCAAGTGTCAGGTTGTTCGTTCCGTCATGGTACGACAACTTCTCTTAGACAATCGCGTAAGTGTGGCTTTTTCGAGGTTGTACTAGAAACAGAGCGCTCTCAAGAGGCCAATGCTCGACAAGTCACTAATTGCATTGGCCAGCAGAAATAAGCTTCCGTGATTGCGCCAGATTCTAAGTAAGTACACGCAGTCTGAAACTGCCCTCCAACGCTCCCGAAAAAATCGGTAATTCCGGCACAAGGCGTATAAGAAGCTCTTTACCGTTGGCTCGGTGGCTGAACTGAACGACATGTACGGAGGTGTTGAGGACAGTCAAACACTGGATGTTTCTGTGACTAAACACGACGTGACTAGTTAAATGAGGTCAATAGATGTATGCTACGATTGCGTCAGGTCGCTACGAGGTTGCTCGAAAGACTTTACTACACTTTTAGAGGCAGGTGGGGTAGTCAAATAATTCCAACCGCTGGTGTGATAACTGATGAATCTGGTGAATAGTTTACCAATTCTTAGTAGGACATTCATAAGTCGTCTCGAGAAATGAGAGTTGAGTGAGACTTGCTCAGAGGTCGATTTGGTCGAAAGAGCAGCCTCGGCTATCATTTTTCCAAACCGATGACATCGCAGAGTGAGAACCAAAACGGGACGCCACCGTAGTCAATAACTGGTTTACACGTACGGCACCGAGGCATCGGTGTTGAACACTTATGTCATGCTGCCCATGGTGATGACGTACAAATAATGTCACATTGTATTCTCAATTTGAATGTCAGAGGAAATAAAGTCGCACAGATAGGTGCGGCTTTCAAATACTCCACCTAATTACACAACGCGCCACAATTCCGACAGTCTGTGTGACTAAAGCGTGATTGGACGTTTCCTGACCGGTATGTAAAGCAGTGAAGCATCGGTGTTGAACACTGATGTCATGCTGTCGATGATGATGATGACCTGTATGTGGGTGTCATTCACGTAACAGGTGGTATAGTTGGAGGGAATAGTCGAGACGGCACCGCTCCACACGAACTGGTTTGGTCTAATGTCAATGATCAGAATATCTCTCAAAATACGCATAGGCGGGCGTAGATCAGCCGTCGAGCGTATTGTCATCCATTCTTAAAACACACCAGAAATATGGTTCAATCCTGTCACAAGGCCACTGCTCATTCTTGGAAGTGTCGAACTTGTAGCAAGAGTTTTCTCCAACTTTTCGATGAAAGTCCACCACCCAAAAAGATATGGATACCTTGCCATGAACTGTGGAGACATTTAATAAAACGAGTAATTTTTCTTTACATAAACCGGTTAAAATTGTCTTTCTCCGACTTTGGAACTATCCACATATTGGCATGGGAAGAAAGTGACCGCAAGCGAGATAGATTATCCCATCACTCTGACATGTGATGTCCGAGGCTGATTTCTAGGTAGTTTGACGACATGAACCGGGGACGAGAGAATCCTAAGAAGTCCAGCTTTCTCTGCAACCTACGAGAAGAGCAAAAGACTCATCCGGAAAGGGTTTCCAGAATGGAGCACCCCCACTTGCATGGCCAAGTGCTTTACGCTCACGTAGCTCACAATATTCAGGCGATTCATTTGCTAGGCAGAAATATCTTTCCTTTTAGTAATGGGCAAATGTGAGTTAAGACACGAGTCTTTTTGTTCTGAAGATTCACTGTGCACCAGGTGAGCGTACCACGAAGTGAACAACAAGAAGAGCTGCGTCCAAACCCTGTCCAAGAGGGTAGAGACACACTGCAGTATCACAGGACTATGGAAGAAGGAAGAAAACCATCTATTCAGAGTATTCCAGAACAACGGATATCCAAGGAATTCTATCAGGAGAAGCTTGAAAAAGAAGACATCTCAACAACAGCAACAGCAGGAACGAGACACCAGACGGGTAGTTCTACCCTGAATCAAGAACATAGCTGAACTTAATTATTAGCTCAAAAAGGAACCCTTGTAGCCCTAAAACTGAACGCCATTCTAAGGAAACTGATCTCAAGACCGAAGGACAACCAAGACAAAACCAACAGGAACAATTTGGTATACCAACTCATCTGCAACAAATTCTACGTTGGACAAACTGGGAGGAGATTATGCACAAGAATAAAGTAACACAACGCGACCGTCAGGAAACATGACTCCCTATTCGTGATATCCATACACGAAGAACAAGGCCACAAATTCAATCTGGAAAACGCGAAAATTCTGGCACACGGAGACACGAAACACGGAATGGAATTCCTGGATGCATAGTACTCCACGGTGGATTCGATCAGCCGATGCATTGAACTGGACCCATTTTAAGCACCACTACTTGCAAAGGACCAATATTTCAACCGGAATGCTCAAAGAGAGCCGAATATCGGATTCACAAACCAAGAAACAAGGAACCCCCTGGAGTCGGATCAACAGAGGTTACAAGCCAGAATCCAGAGGGGTAAAGGACAGAGGTCACTCCAACATCGACCAGATTACGAACGGAGGCCAAGCTCAAAGGTCACATGGTCATCGATCAATTAGGACGCAGGATAACAGGAAAACCAATGGAAACGCCTGACTGAACAACTAATCTTGATCGAAGGTCAGCCCCAGCTAGCAGCACGTATATTAACACACACAACACTACTCAATGCACAAACACCGACCCATCGCTACGCTCCCCAACAGCGCACTGATCTTGTCACCTCGATGAAACGTTTTCAATCAAATTGCCCAGCTCAGTGAACAAACCAGCGACCATCTACGCTACCTGAGCTACCAACAGTCTCCTCTATAGCAAACCACGAGGTGTGTTATGGCGTGCATCCTTCCACAGGCAGGACAGTGGTGTGGAGAAGCTGTGTTGAGTATCCATGCGCAGGAAGAATGCATATCACGCACGCAATGCTGAAGTTATACACTTTTGCGTATACCGACTTACCTGTCCATTGAGCCAACTAGAGTAGTCCGAAAGCAGGTAGGCAGCAAGATTGGCCAATTCTTCTGGTGTACCAAGCCTTTGCGCTGGGATTCGGGATGGCAGTTGTTTTATAAATTCCCCAGTCGGATCGAGTCGAGAAAAGGCACCTTTGGTGTAGATAGGGCCGGGAGCAATGGCGTTGAAACGCAGACCATAGCGACTCCATTCGACGGCGAGAGATCTTTTGGTGAAGAAAGTACACAGATAGTTGGGCAACAAAATATATGAACACAAGAAATGAATAAGTGAATCTGGCGTACAACAACAGAACATGCATGAAAACTGTAGATTCTGTGTCAAAGCAAAGCAAAGCAAAGTAGGGGGTTACGCAAACCTGATACCTCCTGACTCAGGAAGAAGATGAATGGAACATTGGAGAATAAATTATGTTGGCGATAACGAAATATTGTTAGTTCGAGTACTGATCAGGTGGCAGTTGGTTGGCAAGGCTACTGAATCGACTGGATCCGAAAACAGCCAAAACAGAGTTCCACATCAATATGGAAAACTACATTCAGAATTATTCCAAGATCGATTCGAGCTGTACCATGATTGAAGTATCGCCGCTGGGGTCAAAGTTCTGTCTTTCTACTAACCTGAAAATGTACACCAGAAGTCTAGCAAGTTCATCCCCCACAATTTAGGTAATAAATAGCCCTAGTTACCGCGCTATTTCCGAACTGATGAACATTTAGATGGACGTATGTGAACGTATGAACGTATAGAACCACACAGTAATACTGTAATGACGAATTTCGACCGCATGGATCTACCTTACTTTTAATTAACCGATCTTCAAATCACTGCTTACCTTCTTCTACCCCAAGTTAAGCTGGTGACATGGCTACCGAGCAAACACTTTTCTAACTTATGCAGCTCGCTGTTAGTTGTCAACAAAAATACATGCATCACAAGCAGTGTTTTACACTTCTGCGGACAAATGGGACTGCGTCTGTAAGTTGGATAACGTAGCGCTAGTGGGTGAATAGAGCTGGCGAAAATGGCTGAAATTACTCTAATCAGAAGTGACAATTACGCATCAAGGTGTAAGGTGACTAGTTGTGCTTTGTTGAGCCAATCCTGATGGAACAGTTGTGAGTGAAGCTCATTTTCTAATCCAATCTGATAAAAGTAGATTGACAGATAAAAAATCCTTTTCGTTCAGTGACCGTTGCTGACAGAAACCGATTGTAGTCGGTATCCATTTGACCGGTCGAACAATAAGACTACGGCAAACTCGGATATAATAGGCCGCATGTATGGAGTAACTGGTGAATAGGTCTGTAGCTGTCACTCACCAAATCATGTAACAATTCCTGTTCCACTTGCAACATTAACCGAAAACATGTACACTACAATTTCCCATCCATTTTGTTTACGCGCCTACCACCTGCGTCACGCGCCAGGCTTACGAACTTCAACCAAATCAGGTGAAGTTGTATTCATGTCCGTGCAATTATCAAACACGAATGGACACCCCTCTCTTCACATTGCACACAATAAATAGGCATGCAACTCGGCCCAGCACACACACGCGCACAGGACAGGAAGTCAACCAAGCTCCACAAGTCTCCACGGACAACTACGGAACACGTGTAGCAGCTATACTGCAGAGAAGACACATCCAGCGTCCAGACCTTCACTCAGAAACTCTCAACAGTCGTCCTCAAACGACCAGTCCCTCTTTGGTTCAGTCCACTTTTCGCATTGTATTTACTTTCATTAAGGTGCACCTAACCATTGTAATCGCCACTTTTAGTGCTTGTCACCTTCTGATTATCAAGTTAATTACGTTACAACCAGAACACCAACAAGTGATGAACCCGACACATCACTCACACCATGCCAGATCCTCCAGCACAAGGTAATCCAACTTCAATCGCATAAACACCCAAAGTCAACGCTGCGTCTGTCCACCATACAGCTATCCCCTGACAAATCACCTTCACTGCATGTTAGACCCACACACCTACAATAGCGCCAGGTACCATCGACTGCGATTTCTCTACACCTATTCCAAGACCTGTCGTTCCATGTGCAATGCGCTGCCTTGTTTTCGACGCTCTGCATAACGTTCCACGCCCTGGTATATGTGCAACGAACACGTGTGTGTAGGATCACTGAAATTCGGACCTGCCTCTCGTCTCGTCTGCCTCGTACGTGCATGCAATTGTAGAAGGAATTTGGTCGACTCCTAAGCATATTGCCACTGGTCCTAGCAAGAGCTCCGAAACCACGCGCCACTGGGAACGCACATTCATCGCCTCACAATCCATATCAATAGAGCACAGCTACAATGCGTACTCGGTAGATTCGGCAAACGAGGTGCTTGCTGGAACTGACACAAGCCCGAACAATGAGTCGATGCGCTTCATTGTGCCTAGGAGAAGATCAATACGGGCATGGGACACGTTTGTAGGCCCAAGGAAGAGGAGTGATGGAACACGCAGATAACACTTGCACACTTTTCCACCACTCACGCATTTGGTGAACATATACAGCTGATCTACTGATAGTTTAGTTTCGAGGTCTAATCGTCATCGTCATAAAAAACATGCTTGATGTCATTATCATGTGTAGAACTGCTTTGCTTATTCACTGGGCGTGGACTTATACAGTCACAACACGGAAACATCGGCAACCAGGTGAGAGATGAAACGCGACGAAGGCCACCATGTGGTTCATTTTGCCCCCGAAATCCGGTCCTCGGATCAGACATAAGAATGGTCTAATTGATAAACAACAGCATTATGTAGACCACCAGTAGGTTTGAGCACACGCATATGCGCGACAAAAAGATTCATTCACGAATTACCGTTGAGATATGAGAGTGCACCAGTCGACGGTAGACTACTGATATCCACTCAGATTCACTGAAGAAAGGTACGTATAGGTTGGTAAGATGTGACAATTCCCTCACAATCCGAGGGAAACGTGAGGCTCGGATGTGTCTAGGGTGCCCAAGCCCATACACTAGTCATTCAAATGTCGGGAGTGGACTCCTGTGACTTGTCTCGACACAAGCGACAACTTGATAGACCGTACAACTACTACATGCTCCAGAAAAATAGACGAGTGAAACGCAATCTTTAAATCCGTGACTAGGAAAGATGCTATCTCTGTGGGAGGGTGAAAAAATCGCCCAGCTGTAACACCCTTCCGGTGCTTGGCTGCCATGCCACCAGAAGGAAGCACGAGGGCTGGGATACTGCCATATTGCCCAGGCCTAGACAGGGGAAATCGAGAGGCAGAGGTCGGGTTCGAACCACTAACTTTCCGGTCAGTAAATTCGCGCTCTAACCACTCAGCCATCTCGCCCCGGAGAGTGAAAACAGTGACGAACTCGAGTGTACGTCTATGGGGAATCGAATAAAGCGGTGAAAACATTCCTAACCGACAAAGTGGGAGGTTGACGGGCTTGGAGAAGGGAAAATTATCGGATGAAATCAATCTGCTGTGTTCCGTGAAATAATAACGCGTGTTGGTACTCGTGCATTGTTTACGAATTTGTAGTTTGTGAGTCGAAGACTCGTGGTTTATTTGATATCGGCGTCATTCCTCGAGGACCTTCGTCAAATAGGATTTTGTTCACATTTTGAATGAATGTTGCGTAGGTTAATTCTCGCGGTGCCGCTCCTACTGGGGTACAACGAAGTGTACATTCAGAATGGTCGAATTCAGGTTGAACAAGGGCTGTTCGTTTATATGTATACTCAAACGTTACTGAGTGAGGCGCCCATTGGGAACGACTCTGCTACAGTTGCTGCGTCCTGGTAAGTCGCCTAATATAGATGGCGTTTTCACGACAAGCCAGACATTGGACAAAACCTGGTACTGGATTCTTTCCCAATGTTCGACTTGTTATCGATTCTGTCGTCAACAGAAGCTGGGCTTAAAGTCCTGATATTTCTCTGGACTGTTGTCCTCGTACGGACAGCGAAACGGGCTCCCTGATTATAAGGGATCCTCCCCACAGTCTCGTTCACACACCGACTGGCACATTCGCAAAGAAACATTTGTCTGTGAACTTTGCGTACGTCAGTGCTTTCAGGCATACTTTTCATTTGTTGGACGAAAGACTGGCCGTGCGAGCAGTTCTATAATCATAAAATGCCGAAAGATGCAAGTTGTGCTGCGCGTACTAAGGCTGTGTATCCTCGAGGTCACGTTAATTTGACATCAAGACGTCCTTAGATAATTCCCAAGGTAGCAAGACATCTTTCGTTTTCTTGTGAGGATTGGTCTAAATAATGCCGGGACGCATTTTCGTAATTTGGGATCATCGTAACTTGGATACGGCGCAGTTTCTCATTGACTGCCTGAGTCAAGCGTACGTCTAAAGCTAAAGAGTGCAAGATTGAAGTACCTCGTATGAAGATCGGGACTTCGATCGCTGTGGGAGACGTTCGCAATACGACGCCGGTTTATACTCTCTTGGCAGATGACCGAAGTCTGGTAACGGGGGTTTACGTTCATGTATTCATCGAGGGCTCACGCCGTCTAAAATCATTAGGTCTTGAAAACGAGTGAAAAGTCGGGAACGCTGGTGTCACTTACCAAGGGAGTGTCTCTCTGGAGGATAGTCTGGACACAGGATGCGCTTCAGTGTGAGGCCTGGATACACATACAACCCGAGTTGACTCAGTGGTTATAAAGCAAAAGTACTGACCGAAAGGTCCGTCGTTCGAACCGGAACGAAGCCTCTAGACTTCTCCAGTCTAGGCTTGGGTAATCTGGCAGTAACTCAGCCCTTATGCTTCTTTCGGGTGGCATGGCAGCGAAACACCAGGTGTTAGAGCTGAACGATAATTTTTACATTAGCGCGGTTATTTTTATATCATCACAGCCAAACTGAGATAATGAGACGAACGCTGGAAGGTCTCCAAAACCCCGGTGTTCAGATAGCCTGTGACGAAAACCTTGTCTATCTGGAATTTGCAGACGACATCGTTCTCATCTTCGAAGAGGAGGAGAGGGCGCAGGTGTTTTTGGATGAACTGACCAAAGTCATCCCGTCCTTTGGTATGCACTTTGCACCCACAAAGTGTAAGGTCATGCTGCTGGACATGCAGTCACTGAACACGCCACTTACAATCCAGGGAGAGGCACTGGAAGTTGTGGAGCGTTTTACGTACCTGGGTAGTTGTATTAGTTCTGATGGTAGTGTGACAGACGAGGTCAATGCACGAATCTGCAAGGCACGGGTCGCGTTTGCTAATTTGAGGCACCTATGGCGTCAAAGTGGTGTATCCCTGAAACTCAAGGGACGTGTGTATCAAGCTACAGTGCGGGCTGTTTTGTTGTATGGCTGTGAGACCTGGCCTCTTCGAGCAGCGGAACTGAGACGTCTTCAGGTGTTTGACAATCGTTGTCTCAGAACCATAGCTCGTGTGGGTTGGTGTCGGCGAATCCGTAACGAGGCAGTTAGAAAGCGAGTTTTTGGTTGTGCAACGGGTACTTCCATTGAAGAGTGTGTCCAGCACCAGAAGCTGCGTTGGTTGGGACACGTGTTGCGTATGCCTAATCATCGTTTGCCGAAGAGAGTGCTGTTTTCCATGCCCAATTCAGAGTGGCGGAAGCAGAGAGGTGGCCAACCCTTAACCTGGCAGAGGGGTATGAAGGAAATTACGAAACGCTTGGGTGCTGTCGGTGCTGCTCGCCTTCCAGGTTGGGGACCGCGTGATCCTCACTGTGCCTGGTTGGAGACGCTGCAAGATATGGCTGCCAACCGATGTCAGTGGCGATCTTGTTGTCAGTTTCTATCCAGATTGCCTGAATGATTGACTGGAGGCGTAGGCACCTCGGAATGATTGTAGTAAGCTAGCACTAAGTCCCTTCCCCGTCCACCTTTATTCTTTCCTTCACAATAAGGCTTTCAAATAAATCATGGTTGTACGGCAGTGAAGCATCGGTGTTGAACACTGATGTCATGCTGTCGATGATGATGATGATGACGCATCTAAACGCGTCCAAGCTATCTGGAGACCGATTGACAAGCTGAACACCCCGGAGGTTGGCAAACAGCCACGTACTGTGACGTCTTCAGTCACGGGGACCATAGTTCCGAAGGGACATTGGGCCAACAATGTCATAATTGCTTCAAGAAGGTCACCCAAAGTCAGCTTCGACCGCCTGTTCGTTTGCGTAACTTTGAGAGAGACAATTAGCCATACTCTGTCCGATTCAACAAAATATGCGACGAATCAAAATTCAACTTCGTGTATGAGGTCTTTTTCGGCCTGAAGAAACAGCGACTTACGACGCTGGATGCATTCGTAAATTATAGATATAATACTTAGGTTTCACAGCCTTCAAGGTCAAGAAAGTGGGAACCAACCTTGGGAGTAGGATTTTCCCTGTTTCCCCACACCTAGGAGCCGAATTTCTCAACAACAACAACAACAACCCCCAGCAACGAGAAAATCCACTTAACCATCGCCAGAAGAGGGGCTACGAGGAGTTGAACGTCCGTTTCCCTGTGGTAGTCTCCCGGAAGGGAATACTGGACTACATATACATAACGTTTTTGGTACAGAAACCCAGCAAACGCGGTAAACTAGGGTTTGAAGGAAGCGAGTGTATGACACCGGGTACCAATGGACAGATCAAAAGGCACTCGGTTAATAAATCTTCCAGACACGCAGAGTTAAACCGTACACCTTTGATAAAGCGGTGTGTGTACTGTGGCACAAATACCTCGGAAAATTATTGTGACGCTTGAGACATATGTTGAGCCCCATAACGCCTGGCGCGTCCCCACCTGAAAAGGTTTGTTGTAGCGGGAATATCGCATGACAATGCGACGGAGGAGACTAAGGGCCTGGAGCAAATGGTGCAAACAAACGCAGCTCACACGTCTGAACAAGGCATTGTAATATCATCCTAGATACGTACAGGTTGGGCTATCTGAAATAAAGCATTCGGAATTTTTGTGATTTTGAGTGATGAACCAATGAGGAACAGTGCGCTGGGTATCGTACCAAGTGATTCGACTGGTTAGACAGTCGTGTTTTTGTCACTGAGCTATCCCGAGCTCGTCTACAACCAAAAATCTCCAAAATGTTCCAATTCAAACTTTAATACGGTCAGGCACTCCTCATTAGCTTTCATATGCAGTTACGTTTAGTTGTAGAGCTCATGGGATTTCGAAACTACCGGACAAGTTGCCCAAATTGGCATTCTGGCGTCTTAGGAAGGCACTGTTTTTTGTTCCTTCTACCCATGTGGACGGAAGTCAAACGAAAGCACGGGGTGCAAAAACTTCACGCTCACTTCACCATTGCCTCCACACCGGCTTTGGCGGCTGCACTCGGAACGACATAAGCGGAACCAGTCTGAGTGTAAACAGCTGTGATAGCCAAGAAGGTTCCAGCTGTGATAGGAGAGCGGAAAGGCGTGAGAATGGTTAACGATCCACACGCAACAGAGGAAAAATGAACGAAACATCACCATGTATTGATCGATGTCTTGTTGCCGTAGTGGTTTCGAAGAAATTACACTAAGACGAAAAATGCTTCGGTCCTATTTGGCACACACACGGTTATGAACAGAAACCCTTCGATAATGCTTGCAAAACATTATCCAGCAGAAAATTAAGCAACCATACATTTTGTTCCACCCACAGGAATGAAAATTGTACGGGGTTGACCACGAAGAACTAACACGAAATAGCACTCTACAATACCAGCGGAGGTATGCAAACATTGTTACTACATAAACCCAAAGCTTGAAATACGACTGCTGATCAATCTAAAACATACGCGTTAAATGTAGCGGGGGAAAATCACTTGGTAGTACACTTTTCCCCACGGTGCTCTCTTCAGAGGAAATCCCGAGCGGTGAAACACCGTGAGAGAAGCTGATCTGGTGAAGCCCAGTTTTTAGAACATGAAAGCAAGGTCTGCAAGACCACTGCCTAGCAGATATCCAAGCAAAAAAAAATAATTTCCATTGCACCAAATTTTTTCAAGGTGATTCCAAGCGAAATTAGTTGGCAATCAAACAGGAAAAACTATAGTATTCAGGAAAGTATAGTTAGTTTAAGAACATGTATTTTCAGACGCAACACACCATTCATAAGTTTGCTGAAAGCTCTTAAACAGCCCACGACCGGTTTCGCCTCTCATGGGGCTCATCGGGTAGGCACAGTCCCCAAAGTTCCGTCAATCTTATGTTCTATTTGAGCCCAAATTGGACAGGTCTCGACAAATACTCTCATTTGCACACAAATTTGATTGTGACAAGAGAATCAATTGAATACAACTGAATCTCTCGTTTATGATGGTCCACTTCAACTGAGTGTGCTGCACCAGGTCGTCTCATGTTTCAGTTGGTACGACATCCGAGATATTGCAATACATTGTTGTCTAGATGTAACACACTACTCATAAGGTTGCTGAAGACCCTTCGACAGCCGGAAAATCATAAACTAGTGATTCGGCTGGATTCAGTTGAGCCTCCTGTCAAAACCAAATTTGTGTGCGAACGAGAGCAATTGTCGAAACATGTACTTTTGTTGCAGGGAAACAGAGAGTAGGCGACACTTTCACCCGCGCTATCGACCGTATGATGCTCGCTGGATAAAGCACAATGGTTAAGGTGCCATCCACTCAAGATAGGTGAAGATGCGACAAGCAACTGAGGATATGCGGTTGAACGCATATCTCATATATTAGGTGATCCGGTAGGATGATTTTGAAACTATGCCTACTACAAGGAAGTATGTTTTGGTACCCAAAAGGGCCCGTCACGAAGAAACTGGACCCTACCGTGGTGTGGCGGTTCGTGTACCTTGGCGACCCGTTGAGCTATACTGGGGGTGTCCGCGCGACACTCAGTCTCTTATACCAGGTTGGTCAATGGTTAGAGGTCTGACGAACACAGTCTCCTGGCCCTCCAGGTTGGGGGTTTGAACATGTATGGCGACGTGTTCCGTAAAATTTGTAATGTACTTGCATTTACAGCCCAACACCGCTGCCTTGCGGTTAAGCTTTTGAGCCAAAGGTTTTGGTTGAGGACCCTAATC
>SJOL01007257.1:304741-321096 GCA_004794785.1 Opisthorchis felineus
ACACTGATGTTGCTGTCTTTGATGACGATGATGATGATAATGACCCAAAAGGGGGGCGTCAGATAGACGAGAAAAATACGGGATAGGCTGGTTTTCACTGATTGGTTTCAGGGTAGAATAAAACAATGTAGTGGATGGGCTAAGAAGTGAATTTGTCAAGCTGGTTTGATCTTACATAGTCAGAGGTGATTACGGCGTTCAACAAGAAGGGTGTTATTTGAATCAGCTGGGTCTATCGTCACCAGGCAGGAATTGCAGCTAGACGAGTATATATGGACTCTTCTGGGTCTTCGTGAATCAGGTTTGGACCAATGAAAAAAGCAAAGCCGAACTGAATCACAAGGGCATGCCCGCCGTTTTCGCGAGGTGGGTAAGACCGAGTGCTACAATAACCTCGTGGGATGCAGTGGTTAAAACGTCGTTCCCCAAGGCTTAGCCATGTCAAGAAGGTTAAAAGGGAACAGCCACACAAAAACGAAATGAGCTTCCATACCAAGAGCAATCGTATCACTAGACGGCCTGGGGTTAAAGTCACTATTCCTATGCGACATCGATTGTTTTGTTTTGTTTGTTGTTTTTCCAGGCGAGCATACCGATATTCATGGAAGCGGTAATGCCGGCTTCCTCCGTCAAAGAACGCGTTAGAGAAGGTCGGTCCTAAAAACTCACTCTGTGGTTGGCCATAAGTTGACTGCAACCGATGGCGACTTACCCAATATGGTTAAAAAAACTAAGCATTAACCAGAGCGAACTACAGCTTTAGACATGTCTGGAGTGCGAAGAAGAAACATGAGTCAGGCATCTGTGACTTTTCCCACCCTCACAGACAAGTGACTCAGGCTACTAGCCTCTGGCTGCAGGTAAAACCCTCAAAAAGAAAAAGCTTCAGGACTGCTGCTTCACGGGCCAGTATATTTGGTCGGAAACTACGGACAAGGTCCCCGAAACAAAACTCTACTTTCTCCGACTCGCATTTTGGATCAGAATATTTAGTAAAAATCCAAAGGTAGAGTACCTCAAGCAACCGTACGTTTCTGACCTGAGAAACTGGGGCGTCGAATTCGACCACATGGGGTAGGAATCGTGAACTGTCTTTTCTACTGATCAGTTTCAATTCTACCCGCCCCCACCCGTAGGTAGAAGCTCGTTCACTTTTAGCCCAATAGATTCAGCACCACTTCCAGCCAACCAAACAGAACTAAGACTGAAAGCGCCACAAAAATGCCGAAGGTTAGTCAACACAACAGCGTTTGATGTTCGCACTCTGTTCAACAGGTCAACAGACCTCTCTTGCTCAGACCCTTTCCTCTTCACGCATCCATAGCCTTACTATAGTGGTGCACATCAACACGGCCTAGCTCAAATCAGCTTCCTCCTACTTTATTCTCCGAGAGTCGGACGATGCGGAGGCTGCGACTCATGGTCTCGATGGTGTGGGTATCGTGTTGAGTACGAGTCGGCGAGCTGAACCACCTCCTCGTGGTGCCAACTGGGGAGCCTGGACGTCAGTCTGGGTGAGCTAGGAGTTCAGCAACTCCAAACAGGGCTAACCACCCTGTTTGGTTTCAATGTGCTGGTTACTTTCGACAATGTACACTACGAATCATCTGGCGCCTCCGCACCAGTTCCAACCAGTATACAGGAGAGACTCGTGGGGCTCACGTGTGAGGAATTTGGCAAGTGCTGCAAATCGAAAGCTGGCTTGGTAGCCCACCATCGAGTTCACGACAATGAAAGTGTTGGTACGAACATGGTCGCCCAATTGGCCTGCGCTGATTGTTCCCGCCTTTTTCCGACGAAGATTGGCCTGAGTCAACATCGCCGGCACGTACACCCCACCCAGCATAATGCAGATAAGCTTGGCCGAGTGAAGTATTCCGGGGCCCGTTGGTCCCAACAAGAGTCACAATCGCTCTTGCGCCTGGCTAACAATTTATATCCGTCTTGTGGCACGCAAACCGCGCTGTTCGCGAGATTGGAGCAGTATTTTCCTGGTCGATCGGCTATCAGCATCAAAACCAGGTTACGGGTGCTTAACTGGCAAGCACAACAGGACGAATCATCATCTGGTGGCCCTGACCAAACTATCGGTCAAATAACGGCCTACTCGTCAGAAGCTGATGACTATAGCGTCTGGTTTAAACAAACCGTGGATTGCGCCGTGTCACTCTTGGAATCCCATGCTGACAGTTCGCTTGCTAGTGTTGACCTCCTGGCATTTGCCCGAGGGTTGCAGTCTGGCATCATGACACCGGAGCAAGTCCTGTCGCTTCTGGACCTCCACGCCTCCAGGACATTTCCACACATCTGGAAAACTGTATCCCGACGCCGTCGTCAGTTAGCCCATCGGATTCCGGTCAACCGAAAGCAGATCCGCCGAGCCAACTACGCCGCCATCCAGACCCTATACCACCAAAGACGGAAAGATGCAGCGTCTGCTGTGCTCGATGGGTTATGGAAGGATCTATACAAAGGTAACTGCGGCCTACCTCTGAACGCCGAGCAGTACTGGAAACAAGTGCTCTCAGCTCCAAAACACGTGGATAGCCGGCCAAGTCGCGTAGTAGTACCATCCGATTGGAGCTTGATCGAGCCAATTACAGGAGAGGAAGTCGGTCGTACGATCCGTTTAATGGGCAATTCGTCCCCAGGCCTGGACAAGCTCACGCCCAGGATGCTCCGCCGGTTCAATGCTAACGCGCTTGCTGGGTATTTCAACTTACTCTTATTATCTGGGGGTTGTCCCCCACATCTGTGTCGTGCCCGTATTACTCTAGTTCCGAAGGTCCCAAATCCGACTTCACCGGATCAACTGAGACCGATCTCCGTGTCATCCATTCTTGTCCGATGCTTTCATAAGGTGCTTGCTGATCGCTGGAGTCGTAGATTGCAACTGCCCTCACTCCAGTTTATATTTCGACATCGATACGGAAGCTACATCACGGTTACATGCCCTGCTTCGTCACTCTTCAGCGACTGCTTCTAACCTCAGCTTGGCGTTTGTTGATATCTCGAAAGCGTTTGATTCGGTTTCGCATGACACAATCGTCAGATCTGCCAAGGCATTTGGAGCACCGTCACCTCTAGTTCGATACATCGCACAGTCCTATGAGAATGCTGTAGCAGTTTTCCCCAATTCCGAGGTCCACTGCCACAGAGGTGTGAGGCAAGGAGATCCACTCTCCCCATTATTGTTCATCATGGCAATGGATGAGGTTCTTGGATCGTCGATGCCGCAAATGGGATATCAGTTCCATGACACCCTAGTAGATGGTTTTGCCTTCGCTGACGACTGGGTCGTGTGTGCAGAAAGTCAGGCTCGCCTTAAAGAGAAGCTTGAAGCTGCTGCGGTCGAGTTGGGAAGAGCTGGTATGAAGATAAACGCCCGAAAGACGAAAGCGATGGTGATTTGTGGGGACAGGAAACATCGGGCGACAGCAGTCTCAGTCGAACCATTTTGCTTCGCCGAGGAACTCATCACTCCTCTGGGTCCGACAGACACCGTAACATATTTGGGCATTCCCTTTACATTCAAGGGGAAAGGGGTCTTCAACCACCGACAACATCTGCTCAAACTGCTCGATGAGGTGACGCGTGCCCCGTTGAAGCCGCATCAAAGAATGGAGATCACGAGGAACTACCTGATACCGAGGCTGACATATTCGCTCGTGCTCGGCCAAGTCCACCGAAACACGCTCAAAAGGTTGGACAACTACATCAGGCAATCTATTCGTGGCTGGCTACGTCTACCGAAGGACACCCCGATCAGCTACATCCACGCCGGTAAACAACATGGGGGACTTGACATCCCAAGTCTGAGTGCAACAATCCCGATGCAGCGGAAAGCGCGTATGGAAAAGCTCTTTTCTACCCAGTGCCGAGTACTACGCAATGTAGTCAAGGATTCCGCATTTGGCAAGATTGTTCGGGATCTCAGCCTTCCGATCCGAGTCCATGGTGCATGCGTAAACACCAAGGAAGAGCTGGTGGCTGCTTGGGGTGATAGTCTGCACAACAGCGTTGACGGTCGCGGTTTACGAGAGTTGGTCGCTTCACCCCTTTCGAATCGATGGCTCGTATTTCCAGAACGAGTGTTTCCTCGGATATTTATCCGCGGTATCCAGCTCCGATGCAACCTGCTCAGGACGAGAGTTAGAAGCGCTCGGCATGGTCATGGTGGCCAGACGATCTTATGTCGTGGAAACTGTGGCCAACCGGAGAGTTTGGTGCATATTTTGCAGTCCTGCTGGATCACGCATGATGCCAGATGTGCTCGTCATAATCGGGTTGCAAGGGAACTCGCAAAGCGTCTCCGTCGCCTGGGATACACCGGCTTCGAGGAGTTGAGAGCACCTACTTCGACGTCCTTCATCAAGCCTGACCTAATCGCTGTTCGGGAGCGCCGAGCAACTGCGATAAACGTTAGCATAGTCTCGGATGGGCGCGGAGTGACTGTGTGGAATGAGAAGAAGCAGAAGTATGGTGCTGATGAATATTCCCTCGCCATAATCTCAGCCCTACGCGCAATTGGTTGTGATGTCGAATTCTTGGTCCACCAACCGATGATCATCCCTTATCGAGGGATCTGCTTTCCTCAATCCGCCAAGGCTGTTATTGGACTGGGCCTTCCTAAGGTCACAGTCAGTGACTTGTGTTTGCTCGCCATTGTGGGCTCCCTGCGTACTTACGACACATTTATGGTACATGGCGTTGAGTGCACATTCTTGCCATTGAATCTCACACCAGACCCGGTATGACGGACACTTTGTGCCTGATGTGCGAGTCTTGACTGTGCTAGCGCTTACAGCGTCTTGAAGAGCATTCAGCATTGTTTGTCCTTTCTTCGGTTGTTGATCGTTACACGCGTGTTTCCATACCAAAGTTCTTACATACGTTGGGATTCATCTTATCTGACTGGAACTGTTGGTGGCATGACTTCGAAAGAGACGTTTCTCTCTTTTCTCTCATATTCTCCTGTAACCTTTTCACATTCATCGCTTGCATTTACTTTTTATGTCTGTGAACATGCTCTTCAGAAATAAACGAAAAATGAAGACGCTCTGCTCAAAAGCCGACTGTGCAGTCAAACTGGCCGGGTCTGCCAAAATCCAGCACCAACGATCGGAATCCAAAAATCCGCCAATTGTCTCTCCATACGCTCGGAAAATTCTGCAGCACTGATATCATCAAAGATGGTATATTAATGTGGCAAGATGCACAGATGCCAGTATCCTAGCTAACGACTTGAGCACTCGAGTGAGAAGAATCAATAGACATGAAATTCGTCTCCTTGACTGAGTTGTAGATGTTTGCAGCACAGAAAACGGTGTGTTCTGATTACAAAGTTTATCGCAAGCACAAATTTTCAGCACGAAAGTGCACACTACGTTAACCGACACTCCAAAATAATCGATCACTCGGATTGACTGCATAGTGACTAACTATAGACAGCGACCTTGTACACAAGACGGTGGCTCCGTTTGCTTATCCCCATAGTCGTATCAGTTCATAATGCCGCGAGCTGAATGTCAGAATCGCTGAATCCCCCTCTGCTTTCCTCGGACTTGGGGATCTCTGCGATGGAAGAGGTACCAGCATATCAGCGAACGGCACCATCTACTCTACGCGGTAGTGTACAGTGTTAGGTTATTCAGGCTCCGCCTGGAAAATGACAGGGTGAACAATGCACGGCCCAAAAAGGAAATACTAACGGGTATTAGATGTGCTGCGAGACTGGAGCGTCAGACACTCATCCCATTAACGACAAGAGGCAATCAACCAAACAGAACCAGCGGCACTGTCGTACGTACGCTTCTCATCTAATTCGCTGAACCACCGTTTATTTGGTTGTCTGTAATTGTTATGCATATATATATATATATATATATATATACGGGGGCGAGATGGCTCAGTGGTTAGAGCGCGAATTTACTGACCGGAAGGTCCGTGGTTCGAACCCGACCTCTGCCTCTCGACTTCCCCTGTCTAGGCTTGAGCAACCCCAGTCCTTGTGCCTCCATCCGTTGGCATGGCAGCTAGGCACCAAAAAGGCGAAACAGACTGAATTGATAGTACGGCAGTAGTGCCAGTAGTTTGACAGTAGTGTTGTCGAGGTTGACGAATCAACGGTAAAACAGATCACAGTTTAATCAACAAGTGCCTAGTAGGAACGAAAAAGGCCTAATAAATTCTTCAGGCACGAAGCCCACGGAATCGTATCTCGAAGCGCTGGACAAACCGGATGACGACACCCATTTCCGCAGGAAAAAGCTGCCAACGCTAAATTCCCAGTCCAGATAAAAAAAGGAAGCAGTCGGAGTTACGAACCTTCAGAATAGACTAATATTGAGTGGTCCCTCCTAAATATCAGAACATTTTGTAGAAGCGACAACTTTCGACCACTCTTCCAGTGTCCTGTTTAGAGGGAGGCTATAGAAATTCGAATGCAGCTGAAACAGATCACAAGAAAGCCACCCCCCTCAGATCGTTCAGCTGTAGCACCCTTTCGGTGCTTAGCTGCCATGCCACCCGAAGGAAGTACGAGGGCTGGGGTACTGCCAGGTTGCCCAAGCCTAGATAGGGGGAGTCGAGATGCAGAGGTCGGGTTCGAACCAAGGACCTTCCGTTCAGTAAATTCGCGCTCTAACCACTGAGCTATCTCGCCTTCTCCCACCCCAGAAAAAGGGACCAGATGACACAGTCTCAAGAATGTAGCCAATAACGCGAGGAACTTACGTTTTCCAGCAGCGATTAGATCTTTCCCCGTCTGTAGCGTCACATTAGCTGTACCTTTGAGGACGATGTCCACAATGGTACCGAAAGCATTTGAGGACAGTCGCTCAGTTGGAGAAATGAAATTCGCAGCAGCATTGTTGACAATGAGGTCTGGCACACCAAATTTGGCTCGGCATGCGTCTAGAGCCCGGCGGACGGCGTCGGTATCTCGGACGTCTGCAACAGCGTAATCCATGTTCTACAACGTGTGTAAAGAAGGATCAAGTTGGGGGAGAACGTTAGTCGGTTGTGGTTTTTTCTTTATAACAAAAAACACATGAACTAGCTGAGACACTGTGTCAAGTGTAAGCATGCATTACTAAAGGTGCTTCGCTACGCGCCACACACAATGCAACTGAACACTGGGCTAGCATAAACAGAATGAAGCCAAAGTTAGCCAGAATGCATCAGGCCACGTTCCAGGATAGTTGGTTCGGAGCTACCTCAAGATCAGGGCCGATTTTCTAACGTGCGAAGGCCGTTTGAAAGAGCGAGCGTTGCGAAAAGGGTAGACAGACACAGACAGTAACGAAAACCGATGTCGTTTGATGCACAACAACACATACGACCAAAGCGACCGATGGCTTACCCCACCAGATGTGGCCGTTGGGGACTGAAATAAACCGTACGTTGAGTGTAAAAAAGCATGGGTGCATTACACACCAAACACAGGTTACCTTTGCAGTGAGTATGACGTACTCAACAAACTGGAATAAAGGGCCAGAAACCAATCACCCCATTGTTAACAGTCCATTCAAGTAAAATAGGTATAGTGTAAAAAGGCTTCCCTTTAAATCGAGAGAATTTGCGGGAGATTATGACACAGCATGACACACTTGTCCCGGACGGAACATTACACGTGTCGCAACGCTGCAGGTGACAGATGGTCCAAGAGGCTTGTGGAGGAAAATGTCCGCTAATTCTAAACATTGGGGAGTTCTGAAAACATTGACTCAACTTAGAAACTCATATGAAAAAAATCGCTCAGCTGTAACACCCTTTCGGTGCCTAGCTGCCATGCCACCCGAAGGAAGCACCCATATGAACGGACACTTGTCCACTCTCAGACATTACTGTGTCGAAGCCTTTGATTTGATGATCGAAAAAGGACAATCAACTGGCAGGATAAACACCATCACAGAAAGACTTTTGCTGTTCAAATCCATAAAAACTTATTTTGAGGACTCGCACGGTGTGACATTTCCATTAGCGCTTCTTGGGAGAAAATTCGAACACCTTCCGGTTACCTGTTCTCAGTACATCCAAAATATATATGCGCAGCTGGTGTGGAACTACGGAGGACGGAAGAAGCAGCGTGGCACTACTTCCGGACTACCTGAAGGCATTCACCTGTCTGCCTAACGCGTGACAAACTTAATCGCCTGAGCAATAGACCAGCAATGACCTACACTCGGTCCGTTTCTCTTTTTGCGTATGTAGGATCCTTTCACTCTCAATGTAGCATTATCACTTATCCGTATTACGAAATACTGCAGAAAACGATATTCGAGACGCGTCCTTTAAAAGGAGACATACCTTAATTCCAATTTGATCTTTAATCTCTTCACACGCAGACTTAAGTACTTCCTCCCGGCGACTAAAGATGAACACGTTTGCGCCCAAGATAGCCAGCGTTTTCGCTATACTCTTCCCCAAACCACTACCCCCTCCGGTGACCACAGCAGTGCGGTCTGTAAACAGTTTGTTGCGAAGCATGGAGGTCCTCTCTGCCGGAAAGAACCCACTCTCTGACCCCATAGATCGGGTAAACAGGGGCATGGTGACGGCTGGGTGCACGAATAGTTTGCGAGACATGGCTTTCGTCCAGAGCTCGCCACAGCGTCAGTTCGAAATTCCGATGAAAGTTCTAAAGGTAATCTGGATAAATCTGGAATCGGAAAAGAAAGGAGTAATTGTATGACGAAGGCAAACTAAGGGGATTCGAACGGAAAACTGGAAAAATTCTGCGGTGTTATTGTTGAAAACAGGAATGAGTCACTCAGTAGTTCCCCTCGCTTTCTGGTTAGAAGATAGGGGTTATCCTCCGGCATGGACTGTTCTGTGGCTGCGTTGTGGCATGCGGAAAATATGATAAACTGTGCTAATCTCCAAAAGGAAAATTGAATCTAGCTTTTCACCTACAGGTCTCTTCAAATTTATCGGCTGTTAATTCATTTATCAATGCAGATTCGTATGCTTCTGAAAATTACTTCCTTAGATCGGGCGTTCCCAAATACTGAAAAAGTACTTTTTTATTTTGGGGGTGTAACGACACTTGAGGCCGGCTCGTTGTTGTCACTATAGGTTAGTCGAGCAAGGTTGAACCAAACAGGCCTTGTCTATCTGAACGTATCAACTGCTGAGCGAGTCCCGTTGCACTCGCAAGCATACATCCTCACACGGCCTGTTTTTTTTATAATGTGTTTTCAGATATTGTCCAAGTGAGATATGTTCGGCCTCGGTCTGGGGCAGTGAACGTACCCCTATGAAGAGTCGTTTACCTCACATAAGGTGCTAACTAGGGTGACACTGTTTCATGTCTGGAGCAGATGTTCATGGTCCAGTTCTATCGTCCCCACCAGAACAGGTTTATCATTCAGTACTCCTAAGGCATCTAAACATTCCGATACCATTCGAAAAGTCCCACCAATGGCAATGGAGACCGCTGTCAAAGTCACTGAACAAACAGACGGAAATGAGAGAACTGCTGTCTGCCCGATTAGTTGTCACGGTACTCATCCAACCGGTAGCTCCTGGTGAGTAGCGATTTGTCAATCACGCCACCAACAGAATTTCGACTCTTTATTTCACTCTTCGTCCAACGCCACCCTTGAACCGTGGTGCCGGGAGAATTTTCCCAACATCGGTCTGCGTCACTAAGATGCTTGAAAGGTCCGGCTACCTTTCCAGACACTTGATCTTGCAGAAAAAACCTGGGTGGTCTAATTTTTACTTGGACGGTTCGCATCCTGATTCATATTTTCTGAAAAGTAACCACGCTCTTCAACAGTTTCTGTGTCACCAGCCATCAAAACGTGAGTTCGACTACTTAACTAAGTACGCTGACAGTTAGTCGAGAACGAGGGCGTTGTCAGTTGGGTTTACCAACAAAGGACCATGTTAAGTGTGCAATTTTACCTATGGTCTTTAATCTCCCAGAGATACCGAAGGTGTACCAAGACTCCGAATAAACAGGCCTAGTCCTGGCTGAGGAGTGGTGATAACTTGTCAGCTTGAAACATGATTCTGCAGTGATTCAGCTATGCGTGGCTCGTAGCAACGAGCTTTAATGTCTAATGAAACCAGGGAAGGACCACAGGAATGCCACGTCGTCAGATGTAGGAATAAGCTTGGTGGCGCCTGGATTCTCCGAGTCCTGAAGGCGGCCATATTCGCGTCCTTCAAACATAGCATCTTAAAAAGCCACAGATCTTTATGTGCAGTCAAACTGCTCGATCCGATCGGTTCTATGACTTTTTACCTAACCTTACCTTAAAATGTCTCAGCGTGCAGATGTCACAAGTCATAGGTCACTTAACCCAACATTCTATATCAGGTCGAGGACTGCCTGCCTTGGTGCAAAAGTCGGCTTTTGTCGTGAAATGAACCCGCCCAACCATGAAATTGAGCAGTCATGTAGTTGTCCCTCACGGTGTCGCAGATCTTTAGTAGTCGCACAATTTGCTTGGCCCACGCGGTGAATGTAAACTTTCTTTAACGCACTTGCAAGCTTTACTCTTGAATATTACCAAGGGTATAGTCGAAGTGCAGCCAAGAGTCATCGAAAATGGAGTTCGTGACGATCAGATCAACCAACTGAAGGATAATACCCGGGCATCCATCAATATTTTATCCAAGTCTAGGTGCCTTGCGGAAACCAAGTACACTGGAGTAGACCAGGATGTGTGCTGATGGTCAGGGACTGTAGATTCCAACGAGTTAGACTCACAAGCCCATCGCAGCCAAGTCAATTTCTGTGGGACACTTTCCCCCGTCCAGTTTCGCGAACAACTCATCCGAAGGAGGCAATGGGTACTGAAGCATGTTCATCATCATCATCATCATCATCATCAGTATCAGCTGTAAGAACCGCGTACTTTTCGTACAATGGTTGTAGCTGTTACAGTTTCGTTCACCGATGATTTGGGGAGGTGGGGTAGGTAGCTGCGCAGTGGAGGCGGGAGCTGATAAATTGGTGCGTAAATACAGCAATGTCAGCGGACTGTTAAGTGGGGCTATTGGGAAGGGAGCTACGCATTGAAGGCAATAGCTTGGATGCACCAGCACCAATGAGGACACGACTGGGCTATGTTTGACAATGTCTCCAACCATTGATGTGGCCCGTCTCGGGGTCCCCATCCAGGGAGACGGCAATGACCAGCGCAACTGAGTTTGCTGGCAATGGCTTTTATACTTCGCTGTCAAGTCATTGTTTGACCTCCTCTGGCTCGTTTCCACCCTTTACGTGGTTGTGCGAAAAGAACCCTTCGAGGAAGTCGGCCGACTGGCATACGCAGCACGTGACCAAGCCAGCGCAACCTATGCAGTGTGATCAGTTCATCTACCGAGGGTGAGTTATTTCTTCCTAATACCACTCGACGTACTTCAGCATTGCCGGTTCGGTGTTCCTACCAGACTCGGGCAATGCTCCGAAGACATCGATGGTCAAACACTGAGAGTCTTTTGACGTCCTCGGCGCGCAGCGGCCAGGTTTCCGATCCGTATAGTAATAAGGAGCGTACCGCAGCATTGTACACTCGACCTCTGACGGTTAGGCGGATGTTACGCCTGTGCCACAGGTGATGCAGGTTCACAAAAGCTGCTCTGGCCTTCACAATCCGGATGGGAATATCATCCTTCGTGAGACCACCGGGATTGATACAGCTGCCCAGGTAAACAAATTTGTCTACTACCTCAATCGGCTCATCCGCAACCACGAGGTTGGGTTCCGAGCCCACCCAGTCTTGCAGCAGCACTTTACACTTTGTAGGTGTGAAGCGCATACCCAACCGTGAGGCGGAATTATTTAGATCATTTAATATTGTTTGCATTACCACGGGGTCCGATCCAAGAAGGGCTATGTCGTCTGCGTACTCGATATCTGTGAACGAACGCCCCGGGAGCACTTCAACCCCATAGGCATTAGAGGCTGGTAGTGATTCTTCCATGGTCGTATCATTGAGGAAGTTGAAGAGGAAAGGTAAAAGAGGACAGCCCTGTCTGACACCACTTGACGTGGGGAACTCAGAAGAGAGCTTCCCGTAGACCTTCGCACGGCCGCGGGAGTTGCCATACAGCGCCTTAAGCAGGATCAAGAATTTATGGGGGATACCACTGCTCCACAGACACTGCCATAGTGCCTGACGGTCCACAGAGTCAAAGGCAGCTTTCAGGTCAAGAAACACAACCATTGTTGGTTACTGGAAGCAGTATCGCTGTTCCAGAGTCTGTCGGAGGGTGAAGACGTGATCGATGCATCCTCTTTCAGGACAGAACCCAGCTTGGTTTTCACGGATCTGTCTCTCTCTGTGTTCGGTCAACATTCGAAGGATAAGACCAGAGAGCACCTTCGATGCCACAGCTAACAGGCTGATGCCACGGTGGTTTTCACACAGCGTCCGCGTACCCTTTTTGAAGATAGGGATAGCTGTCGACATGCCCCATTCAGCAGGCACTTTCTCTTCACTCCATATCGCACCAATTAGTTTTGTTAGATTGGTCATGAGGGATTCTCCGCCTTCCTTGAAGAGGGCTAGATAGAGACCGTCCGGTCCTGGTGCCTTGTCGCGTTTCAGTACGGATATTTCGTACTTTATTCCTTCTTCCGACGGACGATCAAGGTTTACATTCCATTCGCCCGTATGCACTATGTCTACAGGCTGGGTGCAGGAGGCCAGCTGAACTGTTCTTCGAAGTGCTCGGTCCATCTTTCCAGTCGACGTTTTTGCGAGTGAATTAATGAGCCGCCTTTTTCACTTATCGTTTCACTGACCGCTGATCTCCTGGGACCAGTCGATCGTATCAGTTGACATGGGGCACGGCTGTTTCCCGTAGCAAAAGCCTCCTCCATATCCCGAGCTTTCGATATGCACCAGAGCTCTCGGTCTTTCCTTAGGCTCTTCACTAATTGGAGTTTGAGGGATTTGCGTGCGCCGTCGTACTCGTTGCCTGCTGGTACGGATCTCCTGGCATCAATCATGGATAGCGATCTCGACGACATTCAGTGGTCTTGTGGTCGAATTGGAGAAGTCGGACAGACAGCACTGAACGCCGCTAACACAGCTACTTTCACATTTTGCCACGCTTCATCCATATGCTCACTGCCACCACAGTATTGGTCTACTGTGGAGAATTGTTGGGCTAGCTCAGATCGATACTGTTGAGCTATGGTAGTTCTTTGAAGATGGTGGATTGGCATGCTTCTTGCTGACTTGTGAGGGCCTGAAGAGAAACGAACTGTCAGGCGTGCATGCACCATGGCGTGATCGGAATCAAGTGGTGTGCCTCAGAAAGAACGGCAGTCTTGAATTGTGGCTCTCCACCGGTGGCTGTTGGCCGCGTGGTCCAACTGGGTCAACGGTTGATTTGCAGTTGGTGGCCGCCTGGTTACGCGATGCGAACGTTTGTGTTGAATGTTTGTACTTGCTAGAAACAGTTCATGATCAGCACACAACTGAAGGAGTCGGTCTCCGCTGTCTGCGGCGAGCATCGACTCCGAATCGACCGCCAAAATGTTATTCCAAGGAGCTCAGACGACCTACTTGAGCACTCAAATCGCCTGCAAGGATCACAGTGTCAGTGCTTTTTGCTTGACGAATGACCCCATACAGCTCTCGGTAGGAAGGATCCTTCTAAGCATCAGAACTACAGTCCGGTGGGGTATGAGCCGACACTACAAACAGGTGGCGCTTTTTATGCCGAGGTATTGAGCTTGAGCTGGATAACCGGACGGCACAAAGACGACTGTTAACTGGGATCCAATTCAGCAAAGCGCGTTCAGCTCTGGGGCTGAGTGCAACCCCCACGCCATATATTCCATGAGTCACCGGACACACGGAGGGAGTAATGTGAAAGAGCTGAGCTCATCCTTGGCGATCTGAGATGTACAACCACGCTTGGGTCTTTTATGGGTGTTTCGGAGACACAGCACACATCAATTTTAAGGGAGTATAAGGTTCCAGCAAGCATTGCCTGTTTGCCAACTTGACATAGAGTACGGACATTAAGAGCTCCTATGTAGAAAGGATCTCGTGGATGTAGAGAGGTGTTATTTTGTTTATTGTTAATAGACAGTGAGGTTCATAGGGTACATTGGTCAGATAACTGACAGTCAAGTGACCCAGTGACGTTTGCTTGTGTGGTGGGTAGCGATTGGGGAGGGACATCGGTGGACACCGAAATGCGCGGGCAAATGATACTTCCCGGTTGCCCAGACCGAGGAAAGGGGTTTGGTTGAGGTACCCCATCTTGAGTCTGACTCAAAAGTCTGACCCATGTTCAGTGCACCAGTTTAGACCAGTGGAAACGTCGGGGTAAAATGGGACGTTTCACTTAGGTTTTTTGACTGGCACGATATTTGCGGCTCATGTCAAATAGCATGCCAAACCGTACGGCAGAGTTATTTAGGTTATTTAAAATGGTATGCATTTTTGAAGTGTCTGAACCAAGGAGAGCAATATCGTCCGCATGCTAAATGTCTGTGAGGGAACGTCACCGGAGCATTTCAACTCCCGAGGTTTCGGAGGCAGGCAGATAAATTCCAAGCAGCACATTAATAACAAAATTGAAGCGGAAAGGTGAGAGAGGGCTGCCTTGTCCTACGCCACTGAACGTGGTGAACTCAGGCAAAAGTTTGCCGTATACTCGTACGCGCCCACAGGAGTTCGCACACGGTGTCCTCATAAGTGTCATAAATTTGGAAGGGATACCCCTAATCGCCAGACACTGCCAAATTTTCTGACGATCGACGGAGCCAAAATCAGGTTTCAGGTCAGGAAAAAGTACGTGGGACGTGTGAAAGTGGCGCTATTCAAGAACTTGTCTTCAGGTAAAGATATAGTCGATGCATCCTCGGCTAGACCAAAACCGGGGTCGCTTCTCACGAGTTTGCCTCTCTCCATAATTGACTAACCTGCGCAAAATGATGCCGGAGAGCACCTTAGACGCCACAGCTACCAGGCTGATGCTATGATAATTTTCGCGTGAGATTCTTGCACCCTTTTTAGGACTGGTCGAGGAGCTCCGTTCCACTGATATTCTGTTTTCGTTTCAAATCTTCGTCACACTAATCACCAGGGCCTCGCCACCTTTGAAAAGTGCGGGGTGGGGTCTATCCAGGACGAGTGCATTTTCGCGTTGGGGGAACATTTCACGCTGAATCTGCCGATGACCGCAGGCTTGCCTCGATGTTCCATTTAGCCTTATTGGCCTCTTCCAGAGACTGAACTGCCCTTTGAGGTGTACAGCCCATCGTTAAAGAAGACGATTTCGCGAATGAATTGCCGCTCCATCTTTTCTAACTATTGTTCCGCTGACACTTGGCTTTTTTGGCCACTTGATCCGATAAGCTGAAACAGGGTGCGGATGTTGCTCGCACTCGAAGCTCGGCCTTCAAAATCTGCAACTGTTGTATCGTTCTTCACGCTCTTGATTAGCCGGCGTTTGAAGGATCTGCGTGACCCATCGCAGTCAGTAGTTGCTGATGTGGTTTCTCTGGCAGCAATCAGATCTGCTAATCTCGACGACATACAGTGTGTATTTGGTGGAGCTGGATGGCCTGAATAAAATGTTCCAAAAGCTGAAAGCATAGACCCTTTGACTCGCTTCCATTCAACTTTCAATCAATCTTCGTCGCCGACGGGACCGTACGTTTCCAGCAGCTTTTCAGCTGGATTAGCTCGATACTGCTGAGCTACTGAAACTCGTCAAAGTTGATGCACGTTGGCCAGCCGCCCCTAATAAACGAACATCACGTCAATTGGACGGATAAATTATGTGCGGCTAAGGACCAAAGGAAGGCATGCCCTGATTGGTCAGAATGTCAACCAATCGGGATCGAGCATTTATAGCTCGACGCTTTTCGCCCCCTGACGAATATTCTATCGTGATTCTGTGGAACATTCTCTAATGATCCTAAACATACTTTGTAACAGTCTCCCCATGACTCCATAAACGGCTGTCTGATGCTACTGTGTCTTTTATATGCCATAGTGGGTGGAGCAGGAAGCCAAGGACTTACAGAAAGTTGCACAACCGCTCAGCCACCAGAAGGAAGCACGAGGGGTAGGATACTGCCACATTGCCCAAGCCTAGACAGGGGATGTCGAGATGTAGAGGTCGGGCTCGAACCACGGACTTTCCGGTCCGTGAATTCGCGCTCTAACCACTGTGCAATCTCACCCCGGACGTTCAGCGGACACAACAGCTGGTGAACGGAATTGCTGTGCCTAGGCATGCTTATGGCTAAAAAACGGGTAGGAATAACCCAGCTCGCACTTTGGAATGATTAGAGCCAAGGTGCTTAGCTAAGAAGGAAAAGCATTCTTCAGTTGAAATGGATTGAATTGATCTCGAGATAGCCC
>SJOL01007257.1:323693-337789 GCA_004794785.1 Opisthorchis felineus
GGCATGCTTATGGCTAAAAAGCGGGTAGGGATAACCCAGCTCGCACTTTGGAATGATTAGAGCCAAGGTGCTTAGCTAAGAAGGAAAAGCACTCTTCAATTGAAGTGAATTGAATTGATCTCGAGATAGCCCGGTGGTTAGGGCGCCAACTAACTAACCGGAAGGTCCGTGGTTTGAACACCGACTCCGCATACTCACTGTTCTTGTCTAAGCTTGGGCAACCTGGCGGTATTTCGGCCCCTGTGTTTCTCCTTCGTGCTTTGATTAAAAATGGCACCAAATGTTTGTTACCCCAAATGTAGGGCAAAAGCCTGAGATACTTTCAGAAAATCCAGTCCATCCTCTCGGAAGTTCTATTCCCGTCAGTCCTTGTGTTTGATTTCGCTTACCACCCTAATTGTGGTAAACGTTAAGTTTTTCTCTCTCTATTAATGCACTTTATCCTATCTGATGTTTCAGCGAGCTCCTCAGGCTTTATTGGCCTTACCCCATTCCCTCGTCTTCCCAGGCGTCGACCTTCGGCAATACCTTCTTCGAACGCCCTGTTTGGCTGTTATCCACTCCACCTGGCCTGTGATTTGCACCCACAGGGATCCCCAACTGGACCAGAAAAAACACATGCGATCTTACGTAGCCTTCGTTCTACTTCTGCGGATTCCGTTGGCCAACCCAAAATCTCCCGATGCTCACAAAAAATTGCACATCCCAGCCCACCCACTTCAAACATGGCGCCCGTCACGGGGCTGTCCAGAAACCGTAGTATGTGTATGCCGTGCAATGATGGCACGGCACTGACATACCCAGTTTGGTAGCATGCCCGCAACTATTCACTTCCTACTTTTGACGGTGGCCTATCGCCCACTCGTTCCCTTACCTGTAACTACGAGCAAACTCTTCACCTGGCTCCAGCTGCCTCTGGGACGCATTCGTTCTAATCTGCTGAACCTTCCGTTCGGATATAAACGTCTCGGTGACTTTTATTTTGTGCTTCTCGCAAAGTAGAGCATTTTATGTGCAGTTTACATTTCGTCTGGTGCGTTAGCACCAACTTCCTCTCCCAAGGATCTTTTACACCCAAACCCACTCCAACACCGACACCAGAGAGTCTCTACAGTTTCACTGTAAACCGTGACTCTGAGATTCGTGTTACCGTTTATCCGTATTGCTAATTCCTCCACTTCATCATCCGCACTTACGCTTTTCGTGATCCCGACAAAAAGCCCAACAGTCCAAGGCCGAAAGGCTCCATGGGGGACTGGCCAGATCGTCGAAATTCTGCCGCCTCACCGGATCCGTTGTTATATTTCCTCATTTTCCTCAATTTGAAATTTTCGTATCACATGCCAGGTAGGATACCTCTTGTTTTGCCTTTGCTCGTTTTGTCTTTGCCCGCCACCTTCAAATCTTGACGATCTGATCTTGTCTCAGCTTGATATGTTCCACAAAAGAAAGAAAAACCCATAGTAACTGTGTTCTCCTGCCCATGCCTGTTCAAGCGTGTCCAAGTCTACATCGCATTACGTCCAATGCTTATGACACTCTCCGTTTCCCACGCTATCCCCAGTATCCGCGAATCCCGCCAGTGGTGCGTTTATTCTAACTGTAAAAGCATGAGCATGCCGGACGGTATGCCACCCACTATTTGGGAATAAACATTATTATTATTATTATAAGAATAAACTATCTGGAACGTGTACACACACCCCACAGTCGTCTGTCACCAGTCGCTCCAGAGTGTCCGCAGAAGCTGACATTGAACGTTCAGCAATACGTCTTTGTATTTGGACGGCGGAGTTACGCGGCCCGAAAACATCGTTCCTCATTTTGCCCAAAAATGACTCAAAAGGAAATGTGAATACCGGATCCAAGGGTCCATGCACCCTCAAGTGACCGCGGTCCATATATGCTGGAAAAGCCTGTAAAAATACGCAAGGTACGCTTTGAACAGAGCCAAACGTAATCAAGGTAAGAAAAAGGGTGGGGAAATATACGCACAGCAGTAGACAAATCAAGGATATTTCCATAAACGGCGGTGTCAATGAAGCCTACAAGTTCTACCGGTTTTATGCAGTGTCTAAGCTCTGTGGCTTTCCAGAGAGCGAAATATTACAACCGTATCGGTGCTCCCGTACACTGCCGCCCCCACAGAGTAAACAGACCAGAGAAGTTAATTCACAATTTCTAAAATGAGGACACCTTTGTCTGTCCTACCCGCGACGTTCATAATTCTGAAGATGCTTTGAGTAAGCAAAAACCGTTACCTAACCGCAGTACATTTAGTACACTCTGGTCTACGATCGCCGCGAAAATGAATGAAATAGAGAAACGAGCGAGCGGATGAATAATGCGGTTGCTGGAAACGGACCTCGAGCGACATATTGAAACGGTTGTGCACTCAAACGAACCAGCTTCAAAGATGACTTTTTAAATAAAGCTCCAACATCAAACCCATCCTGGGTTCCTGTTTTTGAGCCGCCTTTAATGCAACAACCAATATATTTGGCTCGTATACAAAAAGAAGATCACTGATGATAACGTTGCAAAACTTAGCAACCTTCGGCTTCCTATGGACACCGTTGGCCATTTGTTTACTGGGTGGTCGTCGGTTTGTTCGCCGAGCTGGGCAGTTTGGTTGCAAACGTTTCGTCACAAACCGAGGTGACATCATCAGTGCGTTTTATTGAGCGCAGTGATTGGTCTTTGGTTGTGGCAATCGCCGACCTATCGCTACGCTCCACTACGCCCCCTAACAAGCTGCTCCTTAGACGGCAGATGTTCGTATCTCCAAAACCTTAATCTGTTGAATAGAAACTTTTACGCAAAAATGTAGCTTTCTTCCGGTATGTATGCTCCTACCAAAAACCACCATAATCTGCCTTAGTTTTGTTGGAATGTGTTTTAATTAGTCTCATCTCCCGTCCAAAAATTTGGCGTGCATTCCAATCTTAGAGTTGCAGTGCTACTATTTTAGATATGGCCCAGATAAGTTTGGTGAGAAATTGCCTAGACAATACATAGCTCACTGGAGAACCAGGTAAGGCCAATGATAATTAACTCAGGGTTTGGTTCATAGTTTGACACACGGAACGGATAAATTTGTCCAAAATTTATTAGTCGGTTCGCACACGGTGGTTGGCCCACACAGCCCCGCCTGAAAATTACACGGCAAAATGAGGTACCGACGCCACAGGATGGGCTTGCTAATATGTTGAGGCACTTAGACGACCTTAACAGCCGTACTCTACGCAACCAATCAGAAAAGAAGAAAAATCATCTGACAAGGACGTATGATTTCAAATTGTTTTGAACGTCTTTGACCAGACGTCGTTCGAAAGAGATTTCTTGAGGTATCAGACCAATTCACAGGTGAAGGTAAGCTTGGAGGGAGAAACCGAAGGCTTCTAGAGTTTCCCAGTAAGTAGATGTTGAGTCCTCATCCGTCTTCGTGAAAGCTCTTCCCGCATCAACAATGAGTGTTTCGTTTTCTAGTCTTGAGTAGACGACTCGTTAGACAGACCTTACAAGTGTTCTGGCATAGGCCTAAGAGAAAACAGTAGTTCACGCAGTACGTAAGAAAGTGTGCGTTTCATTAGAAGGGAGCACTCCTTTGTGCCGATAATTTGTGTTATGCAGTAAAAGCTTACATCAGGTTGAAGACAACCACCAAACTCCTTTTTTACACTTTTCGTATGTGGAGAAGACCCTTGCCGATACTCCTCCTGGAGACGGACGAACACACTAATCGTCATTCAGCAAAATATGCGAACCCAGCGACTACCACTGTTCTTATGTTAATCAAGGTAATGAAAATTTGGCGCTTTAGGTCTTCTGCACAGAGCAGGCCTGGATATGGAGCTACATCGAACAGGTCGTTGACGTGTGTCGGAAAAGCAGCACTCTTTCAAAGCAGCCTTGAAAATCCCTAGACAACTTATTACTCGATGAACCAAGGTATCCACCTTCCTTGTAATTTTCGCACTAGTTCCAGATATTGGCATTATGCATCGATACAAAACATTATTTGGCCTCTACGCTTTAGCATAGGTAGAACCAACGTTACAGCAAACACTGATATCGCCTTCCTTGCTTGAATTGATATGAAGCATCATGATGTTCAGTGTTTGGTTACTGTCCCCTAAATTCTTGGCGGCGTGATTTATTAAGAATGTTCCGATTGAGAACCAGTGCTCAGAACTGGTGTAGGCTGTGTTTAGCGGATAAGCACGAGCATCAATATTTTGCTGTCTCATTGCAAGATTCACCTGTTACAACACAGCCTTCTTCATGGTCCAGATATTCTTGCAATGGTCTCGCGGATCAAGTGACCAGCGTAGCATACACCAGATGTAAATTGAAGAGCATCAGACCAAATGTGGACGTCTGGAGAACTCGTTTTCAACACAAAGCGATTTAACAGCAGATCAGTTATTTTCAGACGTTGGCGGTATTTTGGAAAAAATTTCCGGTCCACATCCTTGAAGGTATGAAATCTACTCGTCGAATTACGCCAGAAAGATTATCTGTCGAACGTCTCCATGAAAGTGGTTAGCACGGCGTCAACGACTACTTTCCTTACACCACCCTGATCTAGTTTCCACGTTCAGGAAGAGAGTTTGTGGGATATTATCATGGTGTGACGCATCCCAGCTGTTACTAGGCTCCAAAGCATATTTATCAACGTGGTTCTGAAATGTACCCATTTGTTCACGGCAATGGTGTGGTCAGAGTATGAGGCGGTAGCCAGCAGACCACTAAAACAGTTATTTTTAAAAGAATTTCGGCAAGTTAGCGCAAGGAAGAAGCAGTTGTAGGCATCGCTGATCCATTGAAATGGTAGTGTGCCGTGGTACCCTGATCTAACAGGAGATTATTAACCAGTGGATTCAGTATCAGAGGTCTGTTCCGTAAGAACAATAGGTAACGCATTACACTGTTGACCCGGGTGCTTTGATGCTGGTTCAGCGAAGGGTCCGATAGTCTGAACGTGTGATTCCGCATTGCCACAAACTGAGAAGTGGTCCACTTGATTGGGGATACCTACCAACATTGAGCACGTCCTTACAATATCTCTTTACTTCCTCAGTCGCTCAGTCTTTCTTAAGAAACAGGCATCAGAATAGTTGGGACTAAGGCGGATACCAGGTACAGCTAATTGCTTTGTCTCAAATATTTGACACTCAGTTCCAGGATCTACACACCATCGGCCCTTAAGGGTCGGTGCTTGGTCCTGTGATGATGTCCCTGCGAGACCTTGGATGATGTTGTGCGCCCATAGAAATCTGGGCATCGAATTCTGCTCTCAGGAGGGGTATTCTGCATAGAAGCAGATTTATCAAACAAGATAAAATTCCATGATTCCTGTCTCTCAGATTTATATTACTGCATAAGCAACGCTCCTACCAGGGGCAGTTGACCCAAGTTGCTCAAGGTAACTTTTTATCTACTTACAGGCAACGAGTTACAAATCCGTTTCGGCCTGCTCATGTCCAAGGTTCTGCTGCTGAACTACCGCCTTAATACCAAGCCCATTCAAGGGAGAATGCTCTAGCTACATACGCAGTTGAAAGTACGTAGTTGAAAGTTTGTAACACGACTGTAGCTGTAAATACGTGTGGTGCACAAGACAGTGCACTCCATATTGCGGGCAGTTTATCTGATCCCCGCGGCGCGCGAAAATTCAATAGGCATGCGACCAAGCTGGGTCATTTCCACTATTTAGAATTCTGAATGAGTTTGCAGGACATACTCGTTCCTGTCCACCTGAATTCCTATTTGTCCCACGATCTTCAAGCAAGTCGTATCTAACGGCAGCGAAGAAGTAGCCACTGACAGGGTACATTAATGTGAGGCTTCATGAGGACGAAGGCTTGAGTCGATGGAAGTAAATACATCGAAGTGGGCGAATGGAATCAAACTTTAGAATGTAGCGAATAAAAAAGATTTGAGTGAAATGAATGTGACAAGGAACTGGGTGGGGGTATTCGACTGGGTATGTGGAATGGTGCACCGTTAGAGTAACATCACGTGTGTGGAGGTCCTACAGAATAAGTTTGCAGACATAGGTGTTTTCATCAGCATGTGTCACCACACGTAGAGTGTTTTAACCAATAGGAACTGTAGTTTCCGAATTCCAGATTTGTATGCGGAAAAGAAATCAGTTTTCAGGTATCAGGTCATCACTCATCACCCCAATTTAGCTCGAGTTGTATGGACTCCCTGTAAGCGGTACGTACTAGAATGAAGTGATTCCCCATTTATCCAGGTGTCTTACCAACCCAGACTCATCATCTGATGCGCTCCTATCACGTCTTCTAGTTTAAATTGGTTAGTGTATGTCTCCGTAAGTATCCGGCGTGGGTATTTGCGCTGAAAATTCCACTCTCGGAAAGTGCAGTTGTGAGTGATTTGACTGAATTGGTGATAGGGCTCGCTAGCCACGCAACAGGACAGAATCAACAGGGCGATAGTCAAAGCGAAGGATCCAGAGGAACGCTTAACTTGATCCTATCAAAATTGTTCGTAAAATTTCACTCGAGTTTGCCCCCCCTATTGGGTGAAACAGCAGCAGATATCACTGACAAACCGTTTACATTTGACGTACGACAGCGCAACATTAATGCCATGTCAGATAGAAAGTCTTGCAGGCAACTTAGTGAATTATTCAACGGACAGCTGGCATCTGGCAGTCAGCCAAGTGCACCGAAGAAAGGAGGTTTTTCCGTCTTAAAATATTGTTATCGTTGTTAAATAACAAATCCAAAGGATCTATCTCGCTTTGGTTTTGCATTTACAATGCCGCCCCCCCGGAAAGCCCAGTGCAGAGATCAAGATGGACAAATACTACACCGCGATAGTTAAAGGGTATGAACCACCAGAGGCCAGAGGAAATAAGAGGAGAATATAAACGGAAGCTTGTTGCACTTGAACCATGCTCAAAGCGAGTTATGTTTTTCAGGCTGTAACCAGCGTTTCCTAAGAAATCAGTATTGACAAAATTCAGTGACCAAATCAGCGACACTGGCCACTTATTACTGTTAGTATTTTATTATTGTCATTATTTTTGCGCAAACTAAGGAACGGATATTGCGCGTACATGCGTCAGAGGTTGAACATACCATACAACATGCAACTTTCTTTCAGTCAAGTGCTTGACCAACTGCCTACAGCAAAGACGCTGACGTTTGCACTCCGAATCGTGTATTGCTTCAGTCCTTTGCGCTGAAGTGTGACCATACTCTAACTGCCCGAGGTTGCTGATAAGCTTGCAGCAATATGATTGTTGATTTAAGGTGAACTATCCCTCTTTTCTGCACGAACGAAGGCTGGAGTTTTTGCAATTATTGTCCCCTCCGGAGGCAGACAAATGCTAAAGAGATGCATGCAAATAACGGTTGGTGGCGTGGTTATTTACTTTACGTTGGTTATGTCTAATCCGGCGATTCTGTAACATATTTCGGGCGCTTTCCCTTAGTACAGTTGTCATGGTTAATCAAGTGAGTTTGATGGACCTAACTTCTTTCGGATATAGTACATTACTTTACCTAAACGTGGGTGCTAACGCTGTCCGATAGCGCGTGTCTCTCGGAAACTCAGTGAGATCCAGCTGTCAGTGTTCATGCGGCGTCATTGGGATCTATCTAAGGAATTTGGTCGTTATGAGGAGAGCTGGCAAACATATCCTGCTGCATGTTGCTTTGCACATTACATCTGCCGATGTGAGGGATGCAGGAATGCAGCCTCGATACAATAGCTAGGTGGTGTTGGGGACACCATTTTCGCCAACTCCGCATGCGACTTTACGGTGATACCTCGCAACTCTTTATATCCACATTTGGTGACGCATCTTTGGTTATCCCATTGGGTAAACTAACTGGATTACAAGCCAAACATGCGTATATGAAAAAGTCAGCATTTGATGCAGGTCCGTTGGACGTGGGGTCATTAGAACTTACAGTTCTATATTTTATTGCCTATGTACTTCAGATTGACAATCAACCGATTACCTGATAAGCCAGATTTTCGAATCGATAAGTCCGGGAAGGCTTTTAAAGAAGACGTTCGCTGCTTGACTGTTCGGTCCGAATTTGAGTAAGAGGCTTGTAGTTTGGTAGTGGTCGGTGAGAATAATCAATAAGTATTGGATCTTATCATTGTTGTGGTGAAAATTGATCCAAAAGTTCCAGGTTAACACCCTGTGCTTCTCTGTTCACAAACCTGGACGTCGGTGTTTTAAATCTTACACCTACAGAGAGACCGGCCAGAAAGGTGTCCAAATAGTTCCTCCCAGAAAGGTGGTGGTCAGATGCCTTGCGTCCAGAGAGCTGATTTTGACCGTAATTGATGCCCCTATTTGACATTGTTACCTGACTGCCACTGAACAACAGGAGCTGTAACCATCTTGTATTCGAGAGAGTAGAATTACTCAAATATAGTCCCACAAGGAACGGGTTTCTGCTGTCACGTTGCGCATCACGTAGATTTCACAGACAACCACCCGAGAAGTTCACGGCAATTGCCATGTCACCTTAAGATCCAATACAACCTAGCTCAGCTAGCGACTGACTCCTGGAGTGACGACTTCTCAGCATCAGGTTTCACATCACAACCAGTCAATAAGGAGTAGTGGCACTATATCCTGCCTACATGACAGCTGTTCACATTACCGGTCAGCCAACTGGTCAAGTTCTCTACCACTGGCCGGAAGGTTGCGGGTTCGAAACTGCCACTGCGTTTCGCGAGTTGCGCAGTCCTGATGTTTCTAAACTAGGATTAAACAGGGGGACAGTACTTATCGGCTTTTCAGAATAGATTGCCTTCGCTGACAGGACGATACCTCAAATGAAAATAGTGTAATGGATGTGTTTGGAGAATGGACTCCAGCCCGCGAATACGATGCTCACGATTGCTCAGAAGAAGTCTGGGAACTGGAAGCTAGAAGGTGTGAAGTTCATTACGGGACTGGACTCATATTTCATATAAGATAATGGAAACACATTAGCCAAAAAGCTCAACGTTTGTTTCGGTTTAGAATGGCACTCGGATGGTTTTTTCTTTAACCAAAGTTAAGCGTGTGTTTTATGGCAGCATTTTTTCAACTTATCAGGTACCCGATAAGCTGCTGTTAGCCCGTTTCCATTCTACAACGCAACAACGTAATTTTGAAAATGGTATGAATCCCTAATTTCGGCAAGGAAAAACATTGTAATCAGGTCTGAATGCGATAGTCCACCTCATACACTCGAAAGCTTACGTTCAAGTGAATGTTACTCATTGAAGTTTGAAATCGTCGTTCAGCTGTAACACCCTTTCGGTGCCTAGCTGCCATGCCATCCGAAGGAAGCACGAGGGCTGGGATACTGCCAGGTTGCCCAAGCTTAGACAGGAGATGTCGAGATACAGAGGTCAGGTTCGAACCACGGACTTTCCGGTCAGTAAGTTCGCGCTCTAACCACTGAGCCATCTCGCCCCCAACTTTTTGAATTAAACTAGCCTAGATCACTCCGGATCGTTTGCTTGCGTGAAATCTACAGAGGACAGGTCCGCTGCACAATTGCACAATAACTTGCATGATAATTCATTGATGTTTTTGTAGGTGATGGCGATATATGATATCTTAATGAATGTTTCAAACTATTAGAAACCAGAACTCCCATCTACCATAATTCCTACCATAAACTCCTAACTGACTGGCTTTCTTGGTAATCCCATCTTCGGCATGGCAAACTCATATTCAATCTGTCTGTCTTAAGCGTACAACAATAGATATCCCAGACACTTTCCCCTTTTTTCGAGTTCTCCCATCCCTCCATGTGGTTCTGTTGGTAATATACTTGCCAAAAAGTTAGCTTTAGGTGTTCGAATGATTTGTTTTGAGGTGGAAACTTGAATGTGACCGATTTTAGTTGAATTACGGATTATTTACTAGGAAACGCGCGATCAGGCCTCTCAAAAGTGCCGAGACAAGAAATAAGTATCATTTTTCATGTCGTTCGATGTAATCACCCTAACCTATTGCGGAGATGTCAGAAAAATTTAGGAAACATTTGCTAGAGCGAATTTTTTAGGAGATGAAGAGTAAAATAATATTCCATAATTTAAACCCCCCCCCCGCATAAAGCTCCATTATTATCCAAAATTCAAAAGTCACTCCTGTTCCCGATGATGCGTAGAGATGTCTCGGGATAAAGGATCAACCTGAATGACAAAGCAGCCTTCAATGTAACATCATTGAAGTAGAGCTTGTTAGGTGGTCCATGGATGCTTCCCCTTGAATCGGACTTGGGGTTATGAAAAGGGAGCAGATCATGCTCAAAACTGATGTTCATTTAAGGGGAGATTTATGAAAATTTATGGAATTGAACTTGTCCAATTGGTTTCAAGCGGATGGAAACCTGGTGTTGTCTACTATTGATTACACAAAGAACTCAGTTTTGAGGATTCTGGGAAAGACCCAAACGCGGTTATTTTTACACTGCAGTAATTAAGGTGAAATTCGCCATAGTACCGTTGGGGGTGGCCAACATGTTGTGAGCTATTGAAAACTGAGGCAGGTTGGGGTGAGTGTAGTTGCAGCAGTCACGTGCTTGAAATTTCATTCGACAGGTTTTTATTGGCCGAACTAATTCACAAAAGAAACAAACAAGCGAAATGCACTGAATTCTAACCACAATAAATCTGATATTAACCGTGTTTTTTTAGTGTGTTCTATGTGGTTTTCGCCAGTCCCCTGCAGGCAGGAAATGAAACAAACGGAACAAGCGAATTCGTGCAAAAAGATTTTAGAATCTGCTCTCTGCTAAGAAGGATTTGGTTTTGTAAACAACAAGCAAACAGGGAGTGCGTGCGTATGCGAGAATTCGGAGAAAATGTGCGCTACGCGTGCGTGATCAAGTCATGATGAAAACTGATTGATTTATTTATTATCTACGGTATAAGGCATTTAGATATGTCAACTACACATGGGGCTTTCCAGTTTCCGAAACCTTTTGGAATGGCTAGGCTGTGAGCAACGCTTTCCGTTAAAACCTTTTTGAATATGGCGATTCTCTACGAGTTAGGAAACATCCATTCAGGGTACCAACAAGCATTGACTGATATGAACCTTCAGTGCGATTTTCACACCTAGGAAAGAGGGGATCAAAAGTTACGAGTCCAGCTATAGTATGAGTGGCTTCCCCACTTCACCGAAATCTTTTTGTGTTTGAAACAGACGAAGATGCCAGTCCATGGATACTTTCTTCGCGGCATAGTCCCTTGATGATTCAATACAAACTGATGTGAATTATGAGATGAACTGGAACCCAGCTTTCTGTTTAGGGTTACGGAAGAGTTAACAATAGCGATGAGTTCAGCTTCATCAACGCAGTTGGCTTCCAACTGACCGGATATCGACCCTTACTCTGACACAGTACAAAGCCTGGTAACTGTTTTTTAAAGCATAAACTCCATAAAGTCAGTTCTGACGCAGTGGACTTTCAAGAATAAGTGAGTGTGGCAAAATTTTACTCAGTCCGTTTGGATCTTTTGACCGTAGCCATGATTTCCGTAACCAAAAACATTTGACTGCGTATTGTTGATGCACCTTATCAAAACGCGCGATTAAATCGGGCAATCTGTATCTTTGCGCACTCTTTGCAAGACACCGAATTTCACAAGATATGATCGTATGAAGATTCTACAGTTTATTCGAGAGGTCCCTTTGGGGGCAAATACAAGAAAGAAACCAATGCGGTCGTTGGTCAGTGCCGACAGTTGCTCCATATGTTGGGCACGTGATTGTTTCATTCCTTTTGGACACTGTTTGAAAGTGATTCCACGGTGCAAATTGGATGGCTATAGTGGTGGAATGTTTTTCAAAGAAACGAAATGGACGGAATTGAGCCAGGGGAGGTCGTTAAGACTCAGATGAGGACATGTTAAACCTAGGTGGCACGCATATTGGAGGGGGTCATGCAGTAAAGGGTAAGCAGTGATGCACCAGTGGCGCTGTATCCTGTTCAAGAGCGAGTTAATCCCTTTGTGAACGAACGACTAAGTGTTTATGCCACCTAGCGGGAAGTTGCCATTTCGAAAATCCCTGGAGTTTCATGAGATGCGCACCCCTGACGATTCCCACCTGTACATCGGCGGAATCCACACCCTAGATGTCAGGTTCGTGGGATATGTTGAGAAACAAAATTTGATTGACAGGCGTAAATTTGTCGGTGGCGTGAGAAGATTCGGAAATCGCTGGCTCGCAATGCACGGCTGGTAGTTAAATGCTAAACCTCCGACGAGGAGCTGCCAATCAGCAGTGTGATAAACTAGCATCCAATAATATACGTAGATGTATATAAGTTGTCTACTTTTTTGTAAAGGGCACATTTTCCGAAGTAAAATTTATAAGGTACTTGATTGGTCCCCGGGGGTAGATATTCCGGATGGTTTACGCTATTACTTACAAGAACTTTGGAGGAAGGCCTAGTCACAGTGATATGGTTACAGACGTGATTTGCGATGATATGGATGACTTTGCAAGTTATTCTGAAGTTAGATATTTACATTCAAAGTGCATAAGTTTAACGGTTTTCCAAGTCAGACGCTTAATTACTGCATGACTGCTGAGCAATTTTAATCAACAAGCAAAACGGCGAGGACATCCGCCTCGTTTCGGAGTAAGTAAGAGCTGCGCAGGGGTGTTACTTCTAAGGAATAGCCCAGAGGATTCAAATGTCCTTTAAGTCTGGAGTTCTCCCACAAATATTGTTTTATGATCCTACATCTAAAAGATCAAGATTGCAAACACTTCGAAATCCACTTCAGTCATTGAAGTACTCAAGTATGAGTGATAGTCTGTTGATTTCTGAAGAACTGTTGCCTGAAGGGATTTTTTCATAGTGCAGAAATCACAACGTGTGTAGTCTTGACAAACCGGTGGGAACCGGTCTCTACTGAGAGTCCCAGCGGACCTTTAAGCACTTGGTCTCATTGTATTGATCACAAACACCATCATGGGATTTGAATACCGCAAAACGACGGTTAACAGTCATAAGGCCGGTGGTGTGTGCTACTATGTGTCCCTGGTCTAGGGCAAACTACTAGTTTATTTCAGTAGTGATGTTGTATATTTTTTATTCGTATTCCCCGGAACTCCGACACTCCACCTATCCAAACCAGCATACGATGAATGTAAGATCTGCTGCGATGAAAGAGCCTTTTAATGTACCACATTAGGGATCCAATTCTGTGTGGTTGATTAGCTTTAAATATGTCACCCAAAGTGATTGCGGGTCTCCTTACCGGTCTGATTTCTAGATTGATATTCTCAACTCAACCACGCACTTACCTCGATTGGTGATCCAATGTTTGGAATCCAAACTTCAAGCTCGGCGAACAGGCCAAGTACCAACCCGGTACACCGTGAATTACCGAGTTTAAAGATGCACCACTTTAGTATCCGATCAATGAGAGAGTTCGTCTGTGATGCAACCACTGGCTACACATTTTTTAGCCTTGTTGTGTTGGATGTACTCTAATAAACAGATATTCTAAACACAAAAGGACGGTTTATACATTGGACCTAAGCTAAACTCAAATCAACAAAGTAGACTGAGATGTGACCACACATCTGATTGGCGTGTAAATACGAAGCAGTCGCATTACATTTGCGACTGTTATCAAAGTCGATTCGTCCGAGCGCTGAGTCTGCCTTAGGCACGTGACACGAATGGATCTCCCCAGACGATCAACAGCCTTCTGGACTGTCTCATAGCATCCATTTCGGTGCGACGTGGGGTGCGCTGACAGTCAGTCGTCCGTGTCTCCGCGTTTTCTAATGTACTAACGGATCTTAACCGCTTATTTCATTATCTACCCCCATTTTAACCAATAGATATGTACTGAATTGACGACAAGATCCCGGGAACAATAATGTCTGAGATTTCCCCTGACCGATTACTAGAGGAATTCTCTAGCTTAGAGAATTCACAAAGCAAAACCATCTGACTGGCCACATTTTATCTCCAGACTGTTTTCCAAATGGGGTCTACTCATAAAGACGGAGAGCTTCATTTAATCTATGTTCCATCAATTGAAAGTCATTGGACGCAAGCGTGTAG